>JAOVYX010020323.1:0-17209 GCA_035668315.1 Drosera spatulata | reverse complement strand
GACATACAAGAATAGATAGGATACGAAATGAAGTTATCAGACAGAAAGTGGGTGTGATTCCAGTAGAAGATAAGATGTGGGAGTCACGTCTAAGATGATATGATCATGTGAAATACAGATCAGTCACAGCTTCTGTTAGGAGATGTGAAGTTTGGGAGTTAGCACATGTTAAGAGAGGACGGGGAAGACCTAAAAAGACCATGAGAGAAACCTTGAAGTATGATATGGCCTATCATAATCTTACAGAAGATAATGCACATAACAGATTGGAATGGTGTCGTCGTATTTATGTAGCCGACCTCACTGATGGGATAAAGGCTTGATTTGTTGTTATTGTTGTTGCATTGTTGGATTGCATTGTGCGATGAGTTTCGTTTCTGAGTGGTGGAATCTGTTGGATTCAGTTTTGATCTTTGAATTTGATCCAGTTTCACTTTCCTCTTTTGGTAGGTTTGTATTCTGTGCTCAATGTTCAGTTGAAATGTTCTATGTAGGAATATGAGCTTCATATCTGAAACCGATTGGTAATCGGAATAGACGTATTAGGTTTCTCACATGCCGCTCGTTGAGGTTAGTCCAATGATGTCTTGATGGATCTGTGCTCTGATATCATGTAGTTACATGAGTTCAGGTTCTTATCTAAAGCTAATCGCAATAGGTGGAGAGGCCAATGGCGTATCGACATTGTTTGCAAGGTTTTCAATATTCGGAATATGGGAGTTCATTGAGATACTGCCTTGATCGACTCTTTTGAAATGACTTCAAATTCTCTCCCTAATTATCATCATTGTTGATTGTTGTGTTTTGTTCAAGTGAGTAAATGCTGATGGTATTTTGATTTTTTGCCAATTAGCTGGTTAGGAACAATGGAGAGGAAATGCACTCTGCTGTTTCTTCACTGAATGGAAGATCAGCTGCTCCGAGTTATTCTGTGATAGCTGTGCCTCCGAGTGTGGCACCGTTGAGAACTTAGGCTTCCTTGCCTTCTCTTGATTCACCTACCAAGTTTCTGAAGGATAAAAGGTGAATGATCTGTGCATTTCCCTACCCTATTTATGTGCATTGAGTGATTCTCAGTGGCATCGACATCTCTTCTGGTAGAATCTAAATGAACTTGGCTGTAGTATGGCTGCAATGAACTTGGTATGATATTATTTATCATGATGCTAATATCCCCATTGAGTAAGGAAATGCATGAGAGAATCCTTGAATGCAATATGATTCTAGAGCCTTACGGGCTCCAAAAAGTGTGTTTCCTAGAATAATTGACTGCATTCTATTTACAAATATGTGTTGTAAGTTAGAACCTTCTTATAGATACAGGAGATTGAAATAGGTACAGATTGTAGAAAATGTTCAGTGGGTTAGTCACTCTGAGGCATAAGTTTGTTAGGAGGAGATATTTTGATTTTTTAAAGCACTTTTTGGCTCTGCTTATAGAAATGAATTGGAGGGAAAAGAAGTTTAGGAGCTCTAAAAACAACAATGTTGAAAAAACATTGGGTTAAATGGAGACCAAAACCCAAATTGAAATTCGGAAATACATAAGGGAAGAAGGCAATGAAGGGAATCACCTGGTGGGAAATATCACTGAACTAGTTGTGTTTGGAAAGATGATGTCTGATAAGTGGAGCAGTGATGAAGTGAATCCTACGTACAGAAATAAGAAGCCTCTTAATTGTAGACCTCATTATGAAGCTGCGGAAAGATGGCAGACGAGAAGTTGATGCAGGAAACTACACTGTTGAGGAAAACGTTATTAATTTAGTTAAATATAATGATATTGAATTATTTTTTCCCTATCTTCTGAGGTGTTTGCTTGATGCAATTTAAGGAGAAAAATTATTTGAAGACAGTCTCTTGGGAAAACGTATAGATTATGTTAAATAAAATGATGTTGAAAATTGCTTTCTATCTTCGGAGGCATTTGTTTGTAGCAATTTAAGGAGCAAAGAAAGGACTTGATCTGGAGGAAGACATTATTTTGAAGACAAACTCTTGTGATTAGGAGAATTCTATATAATCATATTCTCTACTGCTAAATTCAAGTTACAAAAGACATGTATATGTTGATTGTAAAACGTAGATGCTGTGAGGGACAAGAAATTGAAACCTCTCTCTCAAAGATAGGTATGAACCAAGAGTCGGCTTAAAACCCTCACGAAGTAATTAATTACATATAAGGTCAGGTTTTTTTATGCTAGTACGTTGGCGTAGTGGGTGAGGAAAAGGAAGACAAGAATGCCAATTATAAGTCAAACCAGCCGTCAATGCTAAGTAAGAAGATAGGAGTAAATAAGTCACAGTTTTGTTGGAAGAATTTTTAAATAAAGAATTTATGTGGCAAGCCAAAAACAATTGAAGGGATTAAGACGTGTTATGTGTATGATGGAATTTATACAGTGGCATTTCAATCATAGCAGTTGAAGATACGATGTTAATCTACTATTAGAAACAATGCCATTAAATGAGAAGATGAGGAGATTCTCTTGGATGAGCTGGCTTGATGGTGTAGAGTGAGGCGTACAAAGGACATATTGAGCTTATGATTAAGGGTGTCAGATTTTGAATCTTTTTCAAGGATTATAATGCAATCAGTGTTCATAAAACTCAGAGAAAACGCTGTGTAAAACTCACATGGAATGCTGTCAGGGAGAATTACAAATAGGCAATGTTCCCTTTATGGCTGGAGCAAGTGATTGAACAAGATTTAGTTTGTTCTAGGTTTTTCTCTTTTGACTTCTGGGCTGCAGAAATGGTGAATGCAAGGAGGAGAGTTGTCTTATTACTCGAGGCATATGCTCCCCATTTTGCAAAAGCTGCAACTTGGATATAATAGCCCACATTTTTGCCAATTTAGCCCAGCGCAACATGAGTACTCAGTGAAGTGAGTGCCAGTACTATCTAACAGATTTTCTGTCGTAAAAAATAGCTGATTGAATTCCATTTTTTCTAATGGTTGGCAGGTTTTTATCTGATCCAGGACAAGTAAATGGAAAAGAAGTTGGGGATCAGGTTGAAGCTTCTGCACTAAGGGATGAAGTATGTTTGTCTTTGTCTTCCATGTTAATCACTATATTTCAAATCCGTCAAAACGAGTGATTCTCGCTACCACTTAAGAGTTTGGTTTCAGGCTAACCATCAGTATTCTACAGCTTGACATTGTTCAGGAGGAGAATCGAACGACCATGGAGAAGGTTCGTCTGCTTTGTCAACTTTCATGTTGAGAGTTAGCTGTTCTGTTTCATTCCCTTTGTTATACTTTTGACAATTGGTTCCCCACTCAGCTAAGAGTTGAAGAGGAGAAGTGTAAAGAAGCTGAAGCTATGGTCAAAGAGCTTGAGAAGCAGGTTTTCCCTCCTTGCACTCAAAGCTTGTGTGACAATTAATTAGAGTGCATACTTTGGTCATTACCGCCATTCTAGAGGCTATTTCTGCATGTGAATCATCATAATTTTTAACTTAACTCACCATTACATTCTGACTTGTAGTCTACACTCGTCTTGGTTTAGTCTTATTTTAGATTATTTTTTTCTATTAGTACGCTGCTGTACTTCATTTCTAGAAATTGTCCTGCCGCAGTAACTCTAAACTAAGCAAATCACTTTTTTTTAGGGTGACTTTTTTTTTTTTAATGTGATCTCATCATTTTTCTTTGCGCATATGGAAGCTTTGATTCCATTTTTATTGGTTCTCCCACCTTTGCCTCAATCAGTGCAGTTTTCAGCTGTTTCAGGAGTGAAGATAGGATATAACTTATAAGGCTTCAAGCTCCTTCCCTTCTAGCCCCTCTCCTCGTGAAAAAAACCGTTAAAAGAAAGAGCAACTCCTCAATATCATCCTGTCGTCTTATACAAGTTTTCTCACATTGTTAAAATCGCTGACATGGTGTACTTATGTATGGTGATTGTTAAGCCATGTAATAGAGCCCCTCTAGAGCATCATTTATGCCTCATACTTGAGACATTAAATGATTGTCATGTGTCTTCTTTTCCTTCCAATCTATGTATATATTATCACTGCAAAATCTCTGTCTTCTTTGACGTACTTTAAACGATGTTAGCTGATAAGGAGTTCTTTTTATGCCTAAATTGCGTCTTCTTTGACACTTCAGGTTGCTGCTCTTGGGGAAGGAGTCTCACTGGAAGCGAAATTATTAAGCCGGTGTGGTTGCGTACTCTTAAGTCTTTTTTCGTCTGTGTTTCTCAAGTCCAGGTTATAATCAAAAGTTTTTTTGAACCCCTTGCAGAAAAGAAGCGGCATTGCGTCAAAGAGAGGTGATTCCAATGCTTTTCATAATGTTTGATTTGAACTCCATCATGCTTCTTTAATCACCTCACCTCTTGTTTAATAATGTTGATATCCATTTTTTCAAGATTTAGTTTTTGTTTCTTAACATGTGTTATTTGGTTTATGTATGGTGTTTGCTGTCTTATAGTAGGATACCTTTACAGTAGGAAATAACTAAATCTTCTTGGTTGCTTGCGATCACAGGCAGCGCTTAGAGATGCTAAGCAATCTAAAGATGGCATCGATGTTGAAATTACAGCCCTACGCTCTAAAGTGGAGGTATAATATTCTCATACCAGCCTATACGCCGCATTTTGTTGTATTTATTTTTATTCCTTTCTGGTCCTGAGTTACAGTATTTGGTGATAGGTATATTGATTTTGACAAACTTCTGTCTAAATGATCAGAAAGCAAAACGTGAAGCGGAAGCAGCTGCTTTAGGGCTTGAACGAACTGAGTTTGAAGTTAAATCTCTCCGCTCGATGACGCAGAGGATGATTTTGAGTCAGAAAGAGATGGTTCGTGGTGGTGTCACTGTTTTCTTTTTGGTAGACCAAGGTGCCGTTATTTATTGTTTCGAACTATAACTATCTCACATTACCATGGCAGGAAGAAGTTGTTCTGAAAAGGTGCTGGCTTGCTAGATATTGGGGCTTGGCTACCCAGTACGGTAATATGCTTAACCATATTCATTTTTCAGCTATCACGTGAAAAAGAAATTGCTCGCTGAACAGCCATATTATGGCTTCTTTCTGATTCATGCTATTTGTTTCTTTTCATCTTTCATTCACAATGGGGTATTAAGCCTTCTGGATTTACTCCTAGTGTAATATTGGTTATTTATCTATTCTTTCCAAATAAGCCCTCAACTCCATTGCAGATTGCCTTCAGTTATAATATGAGTACATCTCATTCTATGCATGATTGTTTTTATAATTGTTATAAAGTGGCATCAGTGAATTGTAATGTTTGCACAAATATTAAAAGTAGTTCCGTGCAGTTTTGGAAGGAGTATGTTATTGCTGAAATAATCAGAAATAGTAGCATAATTCCATTCAAAGAGTTGAATGGTCATCGTTCAGTTGCAAGAGAAGCACTACTTATGAAAGAAAACAATTTCTCAATATGCTTCCTTTTTTTCTACGGAGATTTTAGCACAGTATTGTTTCATGTTTCATGTTTTATGTTGAATCCTCTTGCGTCTCCTTTTTGCAGATATCTGTGTTGATATTGCTGCTTCAAAGTATGAATACTGGTCATCTTTGGCGCCTCTTCCCTTCGAAGTTGTACTTTCTGCTGGTCAAAAAGCTAAAGAAGATGACTGGGAGAAAGGTAAACAATCACTCTCTCGATCTCTCTTTTTTGGTTGCTGCTGGTGCTTGTCACCTGCTATGCAGCGGAACATGCAATTCTTTTCTCTAGAGTTTACCTCATCTGACAAGTTGTTTGGTTTGATACCTCTGCAACAATTGCAGGTTATGAGGACCAAGAGCTTAGAAGTAGAGTTGTCCAAGACTTGAGTGACCTCCACGGAGATGGAAACATAGAGAGCATGCTTTCAGTGGGGATGGGATTGAAAGAACTCGCTTCCTTGAAGGTATCTTTCAAGTTATCTTAGTTCGCTTGCTTTTGTTGAAGTTGGATATCCATGATCGGCAATTCTATAAAATTGTTCCAGTTGTCAACTTTTTCTCTGTCCTATATCATCTGTGAGCAACATCGGATATGTCCTCCTCTACATGGACCTAACAGTTGATTGGTATCAAGGTCGAAGAGTCAGTTGCCTATGTATTGGCCCAGCAGAGGCGTCCGAACTCTACTAGAGTTCCCCTGTCAGGTGATCATCATATCATCAAGTTTCTTATTGCTTCTTTTGCCTGCTTAGTCCGGTGTACTGTGGCTATCATTTTTTTCTTTTTTGGGTTCATATCTGGCTGTTTGTAGCCTGGTACTTGTGCTTAGACAAGCACTGTTAAGGCCTCATTTTAGTGCAGCTGACTAAAATCCATAGCTTTTCTTGCTCTCAGTTGTCTTATATAGCCATCTCGTTCTCAACATCTGAATGAAGTTGAGATCTTACTTTTTTTGTCATCTTCTATCTTCTCGTGCAGATTGTAAATCACTAGGGGATCCAAAATATATGGAGGCCTTTGGTATGTTGGTTTCTCTTTGTGCTTTTAGTTGCGATTGACTGAATTCTGCTGTACCAACCACGTCAGGCACGTGGTAAACATGTGTAGACGTGGCATTGTCATTTGCGTCCTCTGTTTTGTTTTGTTTTCCTCTTCTTTTAAGCTATTTATTGGTTGTAGATGGCATTAGTTTCCTTCAGAAACTTTGCTGTTAGACGCGGCATTAACTCACTACTTTTTTCTGCTTGCAGAACTAAGCCCAGAAGAGTCTGAAGATGTTCTTTTCAAGGAGGTATATAAGCTCACCTTGTCTCTATCTCGCTCAACCCTTGATAGGAAAAATGTAAAAGAAAGAAAGAGGAACCTTTTATACAGAAGAAACAATTTTTATATCTCTATAAGGCCATTTACACAAATCCGCTGGAACTATAGTGAGAAGAAATTACGTGGTCTGATGAGTCATTCCCTGATTAACAGTTCATTGCCTCCACCTACCTCAATTAGATATGTCCAGCAAGCTCAGAACGGCATATCTCATTTTGTAATGCATCTATGTTTCACCCCTTTTCCACTGTAGTTTATGCTAGAACAGTGATGATAATACTATGTTCTACCCAATTTTTTGTTCGCTTCTAAGCAGTCATGGTTAACATATTACTGGAGAAGAGCTTACGCATGCGGTATAGAGAAAGATATTGCAAAAGAAAGACTACAGTTTTGGATAAGTCGTTCCGGACAGGCGCCTACCTCCCACGATGCCGTTGATGGTAATCTTGATTTCCTTTTATCACGACAATGCATTTCCATTGGCAAATGGCAAAGTTTAGTTTTTTGTTTTTTTGTTCTAGGTATTGTTCGTGTTGATGTCATGAGACTCACACCGAAATCATGTCACTGTTGATGCCTTCTTGCAGTTGAACAGGGCTTGATGGAGTTGAGGAAATTAGGCGTTGAGCGCAGACTCTGGGAAGGTTCTCGTGAAAGAGACGATGTGTGATGTGTGCCGCGTTCTGTGAGATGAAGCTTACATTCCTTCCGCATAAAGTTCTACCGTGTTTCTTGCATCTGTCAACTTTCATTGTGTGATCTTTCTTGTAGGTATTTAAGCCTTTCATCTCATCTTTTATTGTTTCGGAGCTGATCCAGGCTCACTAGTTTGTTCATAAACTAAAGTGCAATGATGTGTGAGGATCAACATCATCTCTCTTGATTACATTGTCGTAGCAACAATTATTGTGTGACAACTGCTCTTAGGCTTTCGCACGCTCTTTTATGATGCCACAACAATGGCCTATGTTAATGTAATGTTCATTCATTTATGACGAAAAAGAAAAAGAACCATTAAGAGGTTCTATTCCTGTATGCTGGCACAATGCTTTCTTCATGGTACAACATTATGTGAACTATCCCAAGAAATGTTACAGAAATGTTGCAGAATCATATTGTTATTCTTCATAGACTTCAACCAACGCGACAAAGAATTATCAGCGATTACATAATGGATTACATTGCAGGCGGTGAACCTTACAAGGTACAGAATTGAGTCGTGGTAAACAAACATGAGGTGCTCTGATATGTGCAAAAAAGAGCCTTGTGCAACATAGATTGTCAACGGAAACTAAGAAAGAATAATTCTAAACGAAAAAAAAAAGATCCGGAGTTGAGCCAAAGCCTTTCACGATCATGGAGCAATGACGAGCGGTGCTTCTACATCTAATTCCATGTTCCTGAACTCCAAAGCAAGCACCGGCTTTGACAGCATCACCAGTAGACTCAGACGACTCCTAGTTTCCTCCGACTCTTCATACGCTGTATCAGCTGGACGTAAATTCCTGAGGAGAGGTTTCGGGGGAAGCTGTGTGGAAGATGGCCGTATATCAACAGGCTCCACTATTCCCACCCTGCAGAACATGGTTCCATAGATTTTAAGAACAATAATAAGCAAGCAGAGGATGAGAAACACTAACTAACACAAATGAAATGGAGCACTTTGGCGATGGTTTTTCAACAATCTTTCATGGATTGATCTGAGTATTAGCAAATGCTAAATCCTTCTTCAGAACATTAACTAGAGTACTGATACTAATGCTTTCCGAGCTGAATCAAATAAGAAGACCAAACGCTAAAAGAAGCCAACCTGCATTGCATCTGACATGAATATTTAAGAAGGCTCGGATAATCCTCCATCCTACCACTGAAAATTATTTTGAAGCAAGATTATTAAGACATCCGTATATAATGGCATACCTAAACAAGAGAGCGATCCCGGAGTACAGAAAAAAAGATGAAAGAGAATTAGATCTAGCACAATGAACTTGCAAAAGGTAAGAACTTACCTAAAGCTTGGTAGTGACATTTTCACCAAAGGCCCCATCCTAGTTCTGGAATGATCATCAGGGGCTGTAAAGAAATTCGTGACCGGAATAAAAAAGGATTTTAACCAAAACTGTTTCGTGCCATGAACTTGAAATTGACCGTTTATCGAATTTCAAGACCGTGTGACTCAATTAGACTTTCAATTCATATTAAAGGGAGGTTTCTGCTATTGGGGTTAGTCTGCATCGGCTCTGAGCAAGAGGCTCTGTGTCAAATCCGATCTTGTGAATCTCAATTCTTAGGTGAAGACTATGTTTCGCGTTCTCCTGATCTTCTAAACTTTGCAGCCAGGCCTTGCCATCATAATAGAGCAATCAGGATCAAAACAAGTTGCCTAAGATTGTGTTTCATGCTTCCAAATTCAAAAGCATCTAACCTGAGCTTATCATGTTGATGCTAAAGACATCTGCCGCAGATGAGTTGCCAACTTCAGTCACCTGGGTTTGCATTCGAGTTCTTTGAGAAAGTGATCCTGGTGACATTCCCAACTTGCTCAGAAAACTTCCTCTGGGATTATCCTTTCCTTTGATAGGCAATGCAGTTTGCTCTGGACAGCAGCCAAGCTATATACAAGAGAAAAATCCTCATCTTTAAAACTATGGTTCAAAAGAAATCTTGGTAACTTGGCTCGCTCAGTCTATTGACAAAAACATGCTGACATCTTACTCCGGCAGTTTACGCATCCCAGCAATCAGGATAGAGGTAAAATTGGAAGTCGAAACAATCCAAAATTACTCAAAACTCTATATATTCACACAGATTATAGCCTATGGTCACAGTTAAAATGGGGTTTTATGGATCGAATGTCATATTTTCTATTGACTCTTACTGTTCGACCGAGGTTTGAGAATTTTATCCTCTTCCCCCATCAGCTCTCGAGCCTATTTGAGGGAAGGTTTTGTATTTCGATAGATTATCGATGTCGCTTCACTCTGTTCCTTATCTATAGCTATGACAAGCAATCACTACCCACATAGACGATCTCCAATATCAATAAAACGACCCGGAATAAAACAACAATAAATCAAACCTTTATCCCATCAGGTGGGATCGGCTATATGAATACGACGGCACTATTCCAATCTATCATATATATCATCTTCTGTGAGATTATGATACGTCCATTCATACTTCAAGGTTTCTTTCATGGTCTTTTTAGGTCTTCCTTGTCCTCTCTTGACATGTGCTAATGCCCAAGCTCCACATCTGCTAACAGAAGTTGTGATTGACCTACGTTTCACGTGACTATACCATCTTAGTCGTGACTCCCTCGTTTCATCTTCTACTGGAACCACACCCACTTTCTGTCTGATAACTTCATTTCGTATCCTATCTATTCTTGTATGTCCATACATTCATCTTAACATTTTGTATCTCGTTTACACTCATTTTCTATACATGTTGTCAGTTAATTGCCCAATATTCTAACTTATACAACATCGCTGATCGAATATCTGTCTTGTAAAACTTTTCTTTTAACTTGGTAGGTATTTTAAAATCACATAACATCCCTAAAACGTCCTTTCATTTCAGTCAATTTGTTTTAATCCTATGATCAATATCTGTATCAAAACGACCCGGAATATCGAGGAAAAAAAAAGGTCTGCCAAATCAAGCTAGAAAGAAACAAATTGAGATGAGGGTCCTCGGAACCATAATTATAGTCACGACATGCCTAACAGTTCATAAACGACCTGCACATTCGACAAAAGAGCATTCACTATCCTACTGTGTTTTGCTATAGATTGCAATATATCTCAAATTCTGAAAAGCACGCATAAAACTAGCACTAAGAGGGTACCGCTCAAACCTCTGAGAAGCTAGCGACGTGACTTGGAAGTCCTACATGCTGCAAAAAACCAAATACAATCACCACAAAGAATCAACATCTGGGTTTGATCAAATGGGAATTTCTGACAGTTGGGTTCGATCGAATTCTGAAAGCGTCCTACCCACCTTTCGTCCATGACTCCATGCCTCTATGCTGTTCACAAGAACCTTGGCTGCCCATCTGTGTTTTTCCAAAACAAAGCAAAAGGAGAATCAAGCCTTTGTTTCCAAACGTTGACATAAAATCCGATAACGAACTTGTGTTCTAACATGATGAAAGAAAAGGAAGAGTCTTATTGTAAATGATTTAATAGCCTAGCAAGTATGAAAAACGATGAGAACAGATAAAACGTAAAGCAACTTTTCCACAGAGTTCCACTACAGGGAGCAAAAGAAAAGGTGATCCACCAACATCAAAATAAGATAACTTAATCCTTATATCGAGAGAGAGAGAAAGATACTCCAGCTTAATCCTATTCAAATTAAATCCAAACGCAACTCTAGTAGGCCTCCACAATCTGCCAACTTCCACTTTCCTTGGACTTTGTCAAGTGATGAAAAAGCGACACATCGACCAAAACTATATCTTAAGATTCTCAACCATGTATTGGCCTAAGATGGATGAGGTTGATCTGTTAGTGAGACAATCATGTAAGGTGGTGAGTCTTGAGCACAAGCTTGAGAGTCTGGAGCAACAATCTCTCACTGTGACGGGTGACGCAGCATAAGAAACAATCCCATTTGACTATGCTAGCAGAAACTTTTGGAACTGGATTCATGTCAAGATTGTGGCCTATGCACTTCAAAAATTAGACAGTCACAGCGGAACTATTCAAAGAACTTCTCCTACCCCAAAAGTTGGAATCCAGACTCGATGACAATAAGATCATTTCAGTAAAATGAATGCTTGTAGTATTTATTGGAGTTGACAACATCAACCCAAATCCAAACCTAAGCCCAAGTCCAAGATCTTTAATATAACTCTTAGATATTTTGTGTATATTTTTATAAGAGTAGATTCTATAATATTTTCCAAAATATTCTATGAAAAAATCTATGCGAATATTCCTAGGATTATTTTTGGAGAACTCTAGAGAGTTTCTCATAAACCTTAGATCGTTGTAATCCTCACTGTTCATTAGAGGAGATCGAGTAATATAAATAGGGATTATGTCATTGTTGTAGTCCTCACCGTTTAATAGATCGTTGTAATCCTCACCGTTCATTAAGTAAGAGTCTCCAAGGTATAAGAGTGAGTTGTGTCCACAAAATATGTAATCTTTCTATTGAGTCAAAACGTTTAGAGATGTGAGTGTTACATCATTTTCACAATATCAATAAAGTGTCTTATTTTGATCAATTCTCTCATCCTCCTAAACTCAACAGAATTTTGCATGTAAAAGCAGCAAAGGAGAGGGACATACGCACAGGATGTCGGCGGGTTCCATACAAGCCCTGCAATCACCACTAGCTGAAAACAAATAAACCAGGCCATTTCGAATACATTAATCATTGAACCTGATGACAAGAAGCATTTATTCGCGGAATTAGCAGGTGAACAAGTATAAAGGGAAGGGTGAAGACTCAAACCAGAAAAATAATCTTTTAAACCAGCAATTGAATATTTAAAAAAAGAAACAACAGCCTTAACTTGGCAACTATCCAAGAACCACATCCCAGAATGCGCCAAGTTGAATACGCTGCATGAAACCCCTCTTAAAATCAATCTGTCTGACTAATATTTCTTTTTTCCAACTTGACTGGAAAGGATAGAATAATCCTAAAAATGTGATGCAGCAACAAGTCCATGCACTGTCCTAGGTGGCGTCGATGTGGCACAAGCAAAGTTGGATATGAGGAAGCAGGATCTGAAGAGTCTACCCATCGGATTAATAAACCACAAAACAAAAAAACAAAAAAAAAAAAAAAAAAAAAGCACAACATGGTTGCCTTAAGCAGTTAAGCTCTAACTCGATCATAACAGGTTCTGCAACTCTTTGCTCCAGATAACACTAATGAAAGAAATAGATGTGAATAAGAACCTCGTCGAATGCTCCTACGGGACTATCAGCATACTTCGCAAGAAAGAACCCACCAAGAGTGTATCTGCAGAGTAATACTTATCATATGAGAATCAAAACATGATGTAGATGGCACGACCTGAATCTACCAAAAAAGATAGAAAAGGAAGAATTACCCAAATGCTTCAACTAAGGTGAACTCCTTGGGAGTGAGAGCTCTAGCAATCTCGGTCTTGACAAGGTGGAACTGATACACTGCACTGTTATCCCAAACAAAACAAAACCCAGTTCATCATCATTAATATACATTCATTAACATGAACCAAGCAACCACCCGGTGATTAACAAAAGAGAAGAGATGCTAAGTTGTTGAAGAACTGAAACTTACCTGCCTTTGAATTTCCATGGTGGTTTCCCATACCCACTACTTCCCCTGCAAGATACTGCTTCCCCAGCAGCGTCCATGAACTGAGAAACAAAGCTTCCTCCCTAAACTAACCAAAAAGGGAAAAAAGAGCAGCAGAGAAGGAACCTGAAAACTTGTAACTTTGCCAGCACAAGAAAATCCCAAATCTGCAAAACCTGCTCCCTAGTCCCTATATATATATATGTCAGCTCTCAGCTTACGACACGTCAACCCACGCTTATCAAAAACATCAGAAATGCATGCCAAAACGTAAAAAACGAGACCCAAAGATAGTTTTCGTCCAGAATCAGACCAACATTCGCCAGATATGACACTGCATTTATATAGCTAAAGTTCAATGTTGCTTCAAAATAAAGGAGATGAATGGAACTCAAGTAACAATACCACAATGAGTCCTTATACATTGCTCCACATTCACTCTTTTACTTTCTAGGAAAGCAAAACCAACAGAAAAGTAACATGCGGGGAAAAACCACCTGCAAGGTCCCCAGAATTTGAATCCTGTGGGCAAATTCACCACTAAAACTAGCAGCTTTGTCATTGTCAAGAAAACCAAAGAATTATCCGTATCTTTTGTTTGTTTCTTGTTGCAACTTGATGATGAAATCAGGATACAGAGCACAAGTTGATTATGAAACTTATCTCATTTAGCAACATTTAACTGTGAAACTCACCCGCTTGAATCAGCAAATTATTCAACTGCATTTTGCATTCATTGAATCCAACCATATACCATACTTCTCCTGCTACCATAAATGAAATGAAACCCAATTGAAAGATTCAAGCTAGGAGTTAAAACCGCACCTCATTTGGCCATTGAAGCAGCAGCTAGCAGTGAAGGTAGAAAAGGGGAGGAGAGGAGATTGGTGAGGTGAGCGGAGCAGACGAAGCAGGTGGTGAGGCCACGACTTCACGGACAAGTAGATTATCTTTGTCCTTTTCTTTTGGGGTCCTGACTACTGAATATTTTACTCAAAATATCATAACCCTTTTATATGGAGTAAATCATCAAGAGTAACTTCTACTTAGTATTAAAAAAAATTTCTTCTTTCTAGGAAAATCATCGAGAAAAAACATTGCTATCTTCACCCTATATTATTTATTATTGATATTTTTATTTGAATCGTTTTAAAATATATAATCTTTTTATATAAAAATATATAAATTTATTTCACTATTTTCACTTATAACTCCTATTATTCTTCATCGATTTTTAAAAAAATTCAATACACACATAAATTTAAAGTGTTGTATTATCTTCGTCCCAAAATTCTTACAATAGATTAATCGAACACACGTGTCGATGTAAAATTTGACACACATATATCGACGATCAAATGAAGTTTTTTAAAAATTTATCGTGAAACACGAATGATTGTGTAAGATATGTACTTCAACCTAATATATGTTGCGGGATGATCAGACGTAATTTGATATGAAAACGAAACTTATATTTATGCATATAAAATAATGTAAAATACATATGTGTTGCAAGAATTATGGGGCGGATTCATGATGGAGAAAATACGTAAAATCGATTCTTTTCATCTACTTCCTCCGTCCCATAAGTTTTACATTCACTTTATGTGCATAACGACGTAAATTTAGATTTATCTTATTTCTTTCTCAACTCTAATTCTCAACCACACAGTATTTTTTTCCATCAAATTTAATTATAAATCACACAAAACTTTCTAAATATGAAAATATTATAAATAATTTGGAACGGATCGATCAGACAAAACATTATAAAAAATTTAAGACAAAGGGAACATAAGATTTGAGTTCTGAGAGTCAAGATATTACTAATATCTAAAAGAATTTTCACGGCATTCATTCTTTTCATTTATAACACTTGAGCTTAGATAGTCAGAATTCTATTTTGAGAATCTGAATTTATAATAACCTAAAAACATAAGCACACTAATTTTTATCATTAATAATTAATATTAAGACGAACGTAAATAAAAACGTACAGTCATATGTTAGGGCTAAAAATTTAGTTCCCAATTCTAAATAGAAATATGAGCTCGTTATAAAATTCTGAGAATTTTGGTATATTTACTTCGATGATCAGTTAAAATAATTTTATCAAACATAATTATAGAGGATAACGCAATCCCAAACTATGCTAATTCGATCAATCCCAGAGCGACACGTGACAACGCAATCACCCCTCCTTCTCCTTATCTCCATCCCATTTCCCTGTCTCTCCTTTCTTCCCCAATCGAGCAGCCACCAAACCCCGCAGCGTCGCCAGCCTCTGCCCGTCGCCGCCTGCAACCACCGTCTCCCGGCCACCACGCCTTCTTCCCTCTTCCTTCCTCTCCTCTCCTCTCCTTTTTTCCCTTCACTGGCCGAGCCACCATCGCCCTAACCATCCCCGCAGCCGCCTCCCTCGCCCAGCCTGTCAGCCGCCGCCGCTGCCTTCCTCGTCGCCAGGACGCCACCATCGCAATTGCCCAGCAGCCAACCGTCGCGGACATTTCCTCACCGCCACCAGTTAGCCAGCCAACGGCTGCATCGTCGACAGCCTTGTCGCCCCAACCGCCTAGGTCGCCAGCCCGTAGCCACCTCCAGCCACACTGCCATCGCAGCCGTTTCGCTCCTCCCTCACGTGAGGTAACCCAACCCCATCAAAACATCCTTAATGTGATGATTCTTGGTTGTGGATTTAGGATTGTGTGCGATATATAGATGTGTGATGTATCTGAGATGGATTGATGATGTGAATGGATGGAGTTTGGGATTGTGCTGAGACGATGATCCGCAGGTTACGATGAGTTTGGGAGATGAGGGTGATGTATGAGACGACCGGTTAGTTGACGATTATTGGTTGCGTAACACTTATACAGTAATATGATACGAACGGAATTAAAATGTAACATGTGCATATAATATAATGAATCAACAGTGAATACGAGAATATAAATTATTGGATAAGTTTATTTGAGACGTTAAATAGAATGGAGAAACAAATGAATAAAAGGACAACGAATAAAATTAATACGTTCTAACAATTTTGAAAATCGTGAAATGAATAAATCATATGAGTTATCGCTTGAGAATCTACTAAATAACAAATTTATAAATTACATGGAATGGTATCAGAGTAACACTCCGACTGCGAGCTGAACCTGTGGGACAAGGGGTCTAGATCAGTCACCTAGCAGGGGAAGAATCTGGGACTGTGTGTCGTGCTTGAAGTCGCAACGAGGACGTTGCGTTCTTTAAGTGGGGGTGTATGTAATACCCAAGAAAATGCTTAAATGATTTGATAGTACTATTTATACCAACAAGGTGCATCTTTCTTTTCGGTAACCCATCACTTCCTGAGAAGTTTCTCAAGACGTGCGTGTAAAGTCCCAGAAAATTACGATCAAATAAATATAAAAATTATGATCAAATAATAGTTCAAAAATTAATAAACGCAACGAAAATATGCGTTTTCTCTTTGTAATAAATTAAAAGTAAGAAACGAATCTTGTTTCAAAATTTTGAGACGTAACGTTACGTTCATAACGTTAAAACTTGTGAGGAAGTTGGGATAATTTTTTATCACGGAAAAATTTGAAAAATTATATGTTAATTAATAACATGATTTTTCGAGCGTGATGGTAAATTTTGAGCGAAGACTGTGAAAGATATAGGATTAACTAGTCGTGCGATTAAACGGAACGGGAATGTTTTTTTTTAAAACAACCTATCAAACCCACTTTCCTTCCTTTTCTCCCCACCACTTCTCCCACCATCTCCACTTCTCTTTCTCTAATTCCACCACGTGCTACACCAACTCCATCAAAAACTCCACTAGCTACTCTCACTTTTATGCAAATCATCTTCTTCTTAAACTTTCCTCCCTTTCCTTGCCATAACTCTTTGCAAATCAACAACCGGGACTGTGGAGCAACTTGGAAAAAAGGGGAAAATCAGTTTTGATAGCAAGGAAAACACGAGAGGAAGAAGGAAGGAAGCAGCACAAGTACGTTCCGTTCACAGGAGTGGAACCGAGCTAGTCATACCAAGTCAAACCCGGCTCAAAACCATTTAAACAACGAGGGTAAGTACTGCAAATCATATAACTTAGTCTCATACAGTCCATTTGTAGCTAATAACAAAAGAAACGGTAAGAA
>JAOVYX010020322.1:0-46235 GCA_035668315.1 Drosera spatulata | reverse complement strand
AAAATCCGATATTGGTGCATCAGAGTTGCATTCGCGGGGTGAAAAGTAGAATATGTTTTCTCCAACATTTCCTTATCTGATTTAGGCCCTCCACATAATGTCAAACGTGAAGTAATACTGAATAAAGCAAAGTTATATTCTTGGACAGATTTAAAGTCTTACAACCTTAAAGTTGTCCATTCATGTCTGGCCAGTGGAAGAAATACCATCTTCTGATGGTCAAATCTCCTTTTCAGATTACTCCATAATTCATATGGATTCTTAACAGTAAGATATTCAAACTTCAAATCCTCATGGATGTGATGCCTCAGGAAAATCAGTGCTTGAGCATTTTCTTGTGGAATTGCTTCATTGTTCTCCGTTATGATATACTGACCTTTGGCATCTAGGTGCAACTCAATATCAAGAATCCATGATAGATAGTTTTCCCCTGATAGGTCTAATGTTTTGAATTTCAACTTTGTAAGGTTTGTCATATTTCTCTGAACATATCAAAATGATAAGTTTATTAAGTTTATTTATATAAAGTATGGATATGGCAGCTTGATAATAGTAATAAAATTATTCAGTTATTATCAATAATATTACGATTTATTGTAAGCTGTTTAATTTACTGATAAAAATAATATAAAATCAATCAGATCCTATGACAGCTGATAAATGTTTTATTCACTCATATATATTAAAACTTTTATTATTCATTACATTCTCAATGCATATATTTAATTACAATGAGAAAATAAATGATTGTTATAATATTAAGGATTACTAATAATAATAAATAACAAAATAACTGTTTGCTATTTCTTCATTATTGGAGGCCATTTCGTCGTTTGCTGTACCTTAATAAAAACAGAAAAGTTAATTCTCACCACTTGGAGCAAATACGTCAACATGGGATATAAAGTTTATCGCCACTTGTGGATAAACCACACAAAAATGGGATAACCTCATCAATGTTCGCGAGTGAAGCACACAAAGGGGGTAAACCACGTCAAACTTGCGGGTGATCCACATAAAAGGGATAAATCACATCAACGTGTTGAAACTGATTAATAGGTTTCCACACAGGTGATACTTCGTCCGGCGATGGAACCATAAATATTATTAAAATTAATTAATAGGTTTTCACTCAGGTGATATTTCGTCCGGCGGTGAAACCATAATTATTTTATTTAGATTATAATCATATAATATGAATCAAATAAAATCAAATCATGCAAATATAATAAAGTACCTTCATTTGCATTTTGATCTCAGCTGGTTGGAGACTTGTTGCTGATAACGTGTTATAACAAAAACGTTTTCACCGGATTAACTTCTTCGAAAGATAATTGTCAGAATTAACAAAATAATAAAATATTTTAGAGAGATTAGAGGGAGAAAGAGAGATTTTCTTCTCCTGAAAATGTGTACATAACACCTTACAATTGAGCTCTATTTATCGGACTCAAGGTAATTAATTAACACCTAATTTTCTCACCTAATCAAGGTGATTAGGTCTAATTAATAGTTAATTAGGTGTAAATATATCATTTTTAATGGGTAGTTTTAATTATCTAATTACAATAGAAATAGCATTATAGCACATTAAGTAACCAAGAAGGATGAGTCAATGGTTTCAGAGACCGATCATAAGATGACAATTAAACATTCAAATCTTATTTTGACAGAACTGACGGTCTAATTCTGTCAGGGAAAAAAAACTTCTGGCATTGTTTTACGACACACGACCTGTTTGATGATGATTTTAACACCAAGCATGAGGTTATGATGATAAGCAGAATAAATCATGCAACAAGTTCATATACAAGAGACAGGAAGCCAGGTAAAGTTACCTCACGCAAAGTAATACGGAGTATATCAGTGGATGGATGTGCTAATATACTTGGTTGCAAGGCATTATGAAGTGTGAAGTGATCCTCTCATACCAAGATGCAAGAGTTGCCTGTGAGATGGAACGTGATGACATACAGGAAGTGCTGCCTTCATTGATAGTGTAAATTTTCACAACAGATGGTTCCGAGAAAATGAACAGAGACTGTCATCCTTCATCCTAGATAGTTACCGGATTCTCTCAGCCCCATTTGTGGTATCGAAAAACCAGGCTTCGACTGCAATTCATAAGGAGAAGTCCATGATCAGGTATTCTCTCTTCCATTCGCAAGCTAACATGCCACTGCGTTTTGTTTACAATCAGACAATGAAACCCAGCTACTCCCTACATCCTTGAACAACCCTTTGTCCTTCATGGTTCTTCTCAATTGATCCACCACTTCCCACTTACCAATTGCCGCATAGAAGTTCGAAAGAAGCACATTGATCCCGGGTTTATCAGAGTCCAACTCAAGCAAACGCTCAGCGACAAACTCGCCTCTAGTAAAATCACGGTTTATCCCACAGGCATTCAGAAGAGCTGCCAAAACAGCACCTGTTGCCTTACAGCCATTGTTAACCATATGAAAATACGCAGACCATGCCTCTTCGATATAACCTGCACGGCCTAGGATATCGATGTAACACGCATAATGCTGAGGACCTGGAGTCAAACCATACTTGCCCTTGATCGAATCGAAACATTCTCGGCCTTGCTCCAGGAGTCCTGAATGAGAACAAGCTGATAAGACAGCAAGAAGTGTAACTTCGTTAGGGGTGACCCCACCTCCTTCTTCCTCCATTCTTACAAAAAGTTCAACAGCTTCAAACCCGAAGCCATGGCTTCGGTACCCATCGATCATGCTTGTCCAAGAAACAACATCCGTATTGGGCATGCCATCAAAAATCAAACGGGCTGTTGAAACTTTCCCGCATTTTGCGTACATGTTCAACAAGACATTGCAGAATTGAGTATCCTTCTGAAACCCAAAACGAATAGCCACACAATGTACCTGCTTTCCTATCCTTAAGTCGAAGTTTTCTGAGCAGGATGTAAGAGCCGAAGTCAAGGTAACAACATTCGGCACCATAGCACACATGACTGAAAATGCCTCTTCGCATCTTCGATTCTTAAGGCACGCTGCAACGAAGGCATTGAACATGATATCATCCTGCTTAGAACTCAAACTCTCATATATTCTAATAGCCACATCAATCAACCCTACGTCGGAGTAAAACTCAATGAGCGCAGTCCCCAACACGACCAAGTCACGACCCATCACAACAATCATACCATGAGCCTGCACACCCTGTCTCAACGCCTTCAAGCAAGTGCAAGCCTTGAGCACCGAACACAGACTAACAGTCGTGAACCCGACTCCATCCCTTCCCATTTCCCCAAACACACATAACGCGCTCTTCGCCATACCATTCTTCACAAACCCCGAAACCAACGCATTCCACGCCACAACATCCCTACACCCCATTTCATCAAACAACCTCACCGCCTCGTCCATCAACCCGTTCTTTGAATACATATCCAAAAGTGCAGTCCTCGGCACCACATCGCCATCCGTCCCCCACCTCATCATCAACCCATGTACCTGCTTCCCACGAACCACTGACCCCGGCAGCCCCCCGCAAGCACCCAAGACCGGAGTAAACGTATACGCATTCATATCCGTAAATGTCACGTGAATGTGTTTGAAGAGTATCCATGTGGCCAAAGGATCTCCTTTTCGAAGATACCAAACGAGGAGAGAATTTAGCTTGTAGAGGTCTCTTTGAGGCTTTTCGTCAAACAGGTGATGTGCATGAAAATGATTCAACCGAATTGCATCAAACGATTTCTGGGCATTGAAATTGGCGGCAAGGAGATTCAATGGGCGATTAAGAAATCGGCATATGCGCATTTATACCAAACAAGGAGAGTGGGTATTGAGAATTGTGGCAATGTGATGAAATGGGGGATTAGGGAATTGCCTTATGAGCATTAAGTGGAGGATAATCGCTGGCGCAGATGGCGGCGATGGGGTGGCAATGATTCTGATGAAGGGTTTAATGAGCGGCGACACGGGCACTGGTTAATGTCTTGTTGGAATGTCGTTGAAAGTTGAGGGTTTAGGGTTTATGATTTTTCTAATGATAAGCATGTTTCGAGTTTTGTTGGGGTAGGAGCTAAATACTACCTAGGTGTCACAACTATACAAGTATGCAACATTTTTGGTCATATAAAGAATATTGGACAACCTAATCTCTGTAATAAAATGATCAGATAGGTTTTATATTTATGATTTGGCTGATTTTTTATGTTATGTTCTTTACTATGTAACACATCCCAACATCACTTAACATGATGGTTTCGGCAATTTATCGAATTTAGATCAAGAAATTTTGATGTTACACATGGATAGAAACGTTAAATTAAGTCAATATGACAAGAGCTTAAGCCTAAACATGTAGGCCTAAAACCGACATATATTTGGGGTTCACCGTATATTGAATGGTTAGAGCTAATGATCGCGATAATTCTTACAACAATTATTATTTTAAATCGTTATATAAATCTTACGACATTTATTTTAATTTTTTATTTGAAAATAATTTTATAATATTAAAATAATCACAATATTTCACTATCTTCTTTCTCATTCTCTTTCATCGTTTCATATCAAACTCAATACCATCACAAAAAACCACAATATACTAATCAAAATATATCAAATTTAATACATACATTAAAAATTGATCCGGATCAAACCGTTGCAAGAGTTATGGGAGGAAGGAAGTCTTTATCTCATAAAAAATGCAAACCATTTGACTAGGAGCGAGAATTTATGTGTGCAGTAAATTTTATAAAAAAAAAACCTATTTGTCCTTTTGATTGTGTGAGAGGAAGAAGAGAGAAGAAAAATGAGAGAAGGAGTAATAGTGTGTAAGTTGATGTGATATAAAGTAAAAAAAATAATGATGTTTTGATATGTTTAAGGAATAAATTTTTCAAATAAAATAGTGTTGCACTTCTTATGAAATATTCAAAAAAAAAATTATCCAATATAGTTTTGAAAAATTAATTCCAAAAACATCCAAGCGAGATTTTAATTCCCAAAACATATAATTTGAGCGTTCCTCTCTCCTCCTCCCACAATCTCATCTTCCTCATTCTCCTCCTCCTGCTCCCATTCTCACTCTCCGACCTTTCCGCCTCCATATCCGCCCTCCTCGCTTTCCGTTCAATCGTCGTCGGACGTACCCTCACCTTTTGGTCTCCTTCCGCCGCCACGTCTCCGTGCTCGACAATAATAGTCCTAGGTGCATGATAAAGCTCAAGCAATCTTATGATCAGTCAATCTTATCAGGTGAGCCATAGCCATAAGTATTCTTGTTAGCCCACTTCCATTGATCGCGGCACATCTCTGCGATGCAATGTTTGACAGGTTCATCAGATTTTCAAGTGGATTTATATGCGAAATGTGAACGGTGGGGGATACAAGAAAAGTGTTCGACAAAATATTTGAGAGAAACAACGTTGATCAAATATTAAACGATTTTGTTGTAAAAGTTTGGTGTTCCTTTGGTATTGTTTTCTTCATCATTAGGAATATTTTTTTTGTAGTGCAGCATGTGTGAATAAAAATATTTTTTCCTTCAAACGCTCTGTTTTTTCCTTCAGGCGCCCTGTTTCGAAACAAAGCACTTCAGTAAAGTGACGTTCTATTTCGAAACGGAGCGTCTGAGTAAAGTGACGCCCTATTTCGAAACAGAACGTGTAAGTTAAGTCCTGTTTTGAAACAGAGCGTCTGAGTAAAGTGACATCCTGTTTCTAAATAGAGCGTATAAGTTAAGTGACGCTCTGTTCCAATAAGGTGACAGGATTACGATGACGTCTCCGGCAATGTGTTTGGGTTACGACAAGGTCTCCGACGAGGTGGTCGGATTCCGATGACATCTCCGACGAGGTGGTCGAATTCCGACAACGTTTTCAGTGAGGTGGTGGTGATGATAGAAGTTGGAGTGGATGGGTGAATAGGTATGGGATGAGAAAGATTTAGGGTTTGAATATGTTATTTCAAATTTTGTATGTTTTTGAAATTATGTTTCCTTGTGTAGTTTTTTTGAATTATTTTCATCCATATGTAGTTGTGAATAAATCACCCAAAAAAATTATATTTTTTATGGGACGGAGGGAGTATCATATTAAATCTAAATCTGGGTGGGAGAACGCAATGTTTGTGCATTTGTAACATTGTGGTTTAGTGTAAATTACGAAGAGGTGTTATTTTTTAAATTTATTTATCAAGGTGTCATCCATAATTTATTAATTATTATTTGATTTTTTAGGAATGATTTGTTATCTTTTTATTGAATTGAATTTTTTTAATTTTTGTTAGACGGGTTAATTGATAAATAAAATAATAGAATATGATCAATTAATAAATATTTTACTCCCTTCGTCCCATTCAAATTGTAATTGTCTGACCCGACACGATAATTTATATGTATATTGAATTACTAAGAAATGATAACTTTACCCTTGATGGTGTGTGAGATAAATGAGTGAAAAAAAGAAGAAAGAGAAATACTGATGGGTGAATTGTTATGATATAAAGTAGGAATATTTTGATTTTTTGTCTGAAAAAAATTATTAAATATGAAAAGATTACAATTTAAATAAGACAGTTAGAAAAATATTACTATCTCCGTCCCATTCAAATTACAACGATTTGATCCGTTATAATAATTTATGTGTGTGTTGAATTAATAAGGAATGATAATTTTGCCATTGCGAGTGTGTGAGATAAAGAAGTGAGGAAAAGAAGAAAGAGAAATGGTGATGGGTGGATTGATGTGATATAAAATAGGAATAGTTTGTTTATTTTATATGAAAAAAATTAATAAATAAGGAAAAATTATAATTTGTTTGAATGGGACAAGAGGGAATATAATTTAAATGAAACAGAATAAATAGATTTTTGTTGTAATAAAATCAAATAAACATAATATCTCGTAAATTAGGAGAATCATTCTGTCGATATACATCCGCTACAAATACATATATTTTATTATATTTAATAACTCTTTCCGAGAAAATTTCTTAGTATATCAAAAAAGAAGAGTATTGCTTCTTATATACAAAATTGAAAATGACTATTTACGACTGTAGAGCATTATATTTTATATGAGTGAGTGTATGAATGAGATTGCCTTTTGATATGATAAGTGATTG
The DNA here is from genome assembly GCA_035668315.1 of Drosera spatulata. Lineage (NCBI taxonomy): Eukaryota > Viridiplantae > Streptophyta > Magnoliopsida > Caryophyllales > Droseraceae > Drosera > Drosera spatulata. Next base: position 39,133 of record JAOVYX010020322.1, on the reverse strand, counting down.
GAAATCTTTGAATCATCCACCGTCTAACAATTTTAACGATTAATAGTTCATATTTGTGATATTTTCAACACCATTGTTCTCTCACGGGAACGCTGTCTCAATTCTCCGACAAATGCGTAACATCGACGCGATCACATCGCAGAATGCAGACAGACAACGAGATCACTGCCACTAAGGTGTTAATCGGATGGTTTAATCGATTCGATTTTTATAATCCAAAATTAAAATTGAATCGATTAATTATTTAATTTTAAAATCAAAATCAAAATCATTTATACACAGTTTTTTTCGATTTTTAAACGGTTTTGTTTCTAGTGTTATTTTGTAATTTTTTACGATTTCGTCTTAAATATTTTGAGATTTTAATTATATATATCGTTTATTAAAATAACTTTATAAATTTTTACTACATATATTTGTAAAAATAAAGTAGATATATTAAATTAAAAAAACGACATAAATTATACTAAAAATATATTAACAAATGATTTTTTTTACAAAATAAAAAATATTCGATCAAAAAAATAAAAAATATGATTTAAGATTTTTATTTTCATTTCTCGCAAAAAAGAAGAAGGAAATACAATATTCACAATACTAAGTATATTAGGTTATCTTAGGTTTAAAGTAATGTAATGTGTATGATATTTGAGTTTAACAATCTTATGTAAAACAATTACGATAATTAATTTTAAACGGTTCAATAATCGATCATAAATGGTTTGGTTAATCAATTTATCATCGATTTCTCGATTCGATTCGATTTTAAATCGCGGTTTCATTTCGTAAAACAAAACTAAACAATTTAATAATTGATTCGATCAATCGCTAATCCGTTCTACCTCCGTTTTAATCGCCTTTAATTGCCACAATACTGGACCGGTGAATCATTCTCTAGGTTTTTTCTCTCGATTTTTGAATCAACAGAAGGATTCTTTCGATAATTTAGGGTTTAATCGGATAAATACTATCGATTTGGGTTTGGGTTTGGGTTTGTTCTGTGATCAGTGATGTGTTCACTGCCTGCAATGTCATTAGGGTTATATATGTATCTAATTGATGACTTTCGTATATTCTGAGTTTGATTTGTCTGCAATGTTAGAGAGTGTCTCATTGTAATTTGTGGTATTAGCTCATGTTTCCAAGTTTGATTAATTTGTCGGTTTGAGTGGTCAAATTTGGGTGGTATCATCAGACTTTGTTTAACCAAGAATGGCTGATTCAACTTTTCTCCAACCACGAGGTTTAAGGATTCAGCGCTGGCTGAGGAACCTAGAAAGGTCTCTGTATTGTTACAGGAATAAAACTACATACATTTAATTCTTTCCAAACTTTGTACTTGCCGAGATTATTTAGGTTTTTGCATTTGCGGTACCGTAGCAGAAGCCGGGATAGTACGTCTCTGTTCCTTGAGTGTTTCAGGAACTCAACGATTTCCACATGTTTTTAGCACTTCGACTGGTTTTATCAATACTATTATTGATAATCGGTATTTGAAAATTTGATTGTTGCATTGCGAAGTTATTTTGAGAGCCTCATCATATTTTGCATGTCCTTACTTTTGATGTAGGAATTACTAGCTTGGAGGATTAGCTTTTAGATGTTGATGAAACGAGGTGATATAATGGTCCTCAGCGCCTAAATTCATGAACAATTTGTACTTAACTTCTGAATCATGTAGCTATTGGTTTTAGTTGAATTACTGAATTTGGCCGTCATTGATTAATGTTTAATATGAGCGTTGCCTTCCATGTCGACCAAGCATAACCGTGCCGATGCTGATGGCCTAATTTACAGTATTCTAGCTTATATCTTCCGCCGTCATTCTATCCCAAGGTAACATTTTCTCCAATGCCTATTTGAGTTAGAATTTTGAGTTTTCTGTGTCGCTTCTTCTCTAGATTTTGATTTAATTTAACTGCACAATTACCCATTGAAGGGGTTTTTCCCTTTAAAGACGAAGATGAAATTTGAATAAGGCGTAGGCTTTTGAGACATCATTTGACTAGCAAGCCTTTCTCACCTAATCTGAATCTAAGAATTTCACTTCCCACTGGAAATCTTGTTTCATTGCTTCTTTTTGTCGCTCTTCCTTCACTAGATTTTACCTTTGCCTATAGATTCTCCCTTTCTCAATCTGTATTTTCCGCTGATATATTCCACTGTTTCATACTTTTATTTCCTGAACAATGGATAAACTAGTTACGGTTGTACAGAAAGGAATGTTGAGGACTTTCAGAAACTTGTCAAAGAGATCCCTCTTGTGCTCCATGATGTTGCTTTGCATCCTGTTAACAATCCATTGTATATCGCCTGTGCAGCCGGGCATCTTGATCTTGTGAACGAAATACTACGAATGAAACCCGAGTTTGCAGGCGAGCTGAATCCTGATGGATATAGTCCTCAGCTCGTAGCTTCTGCAAATGGGTATGCACAGATAGTCAAATCTCTAGTGACGGTTGATGTCGGACTTTGTCATCTTAAGGGAAGAGAAGGGAGGACTCCGTTTCATTTTGCTGCGATGAGGGGAAGACTGATGTTGTTTCTTTGATGCTTTTGAGCTGTGAGGATTGTATTGCAGACGTTACCATTCAGATGGAGACTGCTCTGCATCTTGCTGTCAAGAATGCGCAATTCGAAAGTTTCGAGATTCTGGTCGACTGGATCAGGGTGAGGAAAAGGGAAGATGTTTTGAACGTTAAGGACGAGCTTGGAAATACGATTCTGCATCTCGCCATCGGGAAGAACCAGCGGCTGGTAAGTTCTTCAAGTTAGTGTCCATCTGCAAAGTTTGATGCTTCATTGAGTTTTTTTATCAACATATAGTGTTGATCTCATTTAGGGGAACTACAAGGTTTAGATAATGATAATGTTGATGTTAATAGAATTGAGTGGTCGCCCTTTAGAACCATTTCATTTGTTCCGATTGATTGGTATGACAACAGTGTTGCATATGTCGGAAATATCATTACTCTGTAGTCTTCATGTTTATTTACTAATCAAAATTTATGGTCAGGCCATAGAATTGTTACTGGGAAAATCCAATGGGACTCCGCATTTGCTAGAGGTGAATGTAGTCAACCACAGTGGGCTAACATCCCTCGACTTGCTACTCCTTTTCCCCAGTGAGGCGGGTGACAGGGAGATTCTCCAGATACTTCAGCACAGTGGAGGTATGAAAGCCAATGATATGTCGTCCTTGAGTACTCCTGGTTACTCTTCAAGCAGCTGCTCATCAAGTTTATTCGACTACTTCAAATTTCACAGAGGGAGGGGCTCTCCTAATGATGTTCGCAACACACTCTTGGTAATCACAGTGTTGGTGGCGACAGCGTCATTCCAAGTTGCTGTTAATCCTCCTGGTGGTGTGTGGCAACAAAGTACGACCATAGGGAACAATGTTTACCCTGCTGGCGTATCTGTGTTGGGTTCCACTAGTCCTCGAACATTCATCTTGTTCATGGCATGCAATTCCATTGGATTTGCAGTATCAATCTCCCTGATCGCGATGTTAAAAACATGTTTCCCGGTCCAAGTGGAACTCCAAGTTTCTTTTGCTCCATTATTTGCAACTTACGACACTGTAGAGATTGATATTTCTCCTGACTCTCTTCAACAATCTGTCATCATCTTTACATCGGTTCTACCTGCTTTGATACCTGCAGTCTGCATTTCGATGTGGAAGTACAGATGGAGGTTCTTCAACAAAATCTGACCCCTATTTCTGCTACCAAATTACACTCATGAGAAGGATGAAGGTAAGTTGGATCGTGTTTCTGCGTTTTATCTCCACGTTTGTTCACTTTTGTGAACAAGAAATCTGAGTTTGCTTTGGGAGCACTTAAACTTAAGTTTGCTTCCAGATCCAAAAGGTTTCAGTAATGCAGAAAACGTCCAGATTTTTCCGAAGAGAATATGAATACAGGAAACTCGCCAGGACAGACACATGCTACCATTCAGAATGGAAAAAATCGATCCATGCGACTGACCCAGTATTCTTGCAAATGTCTCAAATCTAGCTATGGCTTGAAGAGTTTTCTGATCCTTGATTACATCTCATGAATAGATCTGCAAATTTTTGGAATTCAAGCAACTGAAGAAAGCAAGGTCATATTATTAGTTGTGCCTGGTCTTTTTTCAACTTTCAAGTGAACTTCTTTACGCAATATGATCTCTGAAGGTAAAAAAAGATTCCGGATATACAGAACTCCCTGATTCTTTATTGACATTTTTGGTTGATGGCCTTGCCAATGGGTGTCTCTGTATAAATACATACTCCTCTGTTGACCTATAGTATTATTATCCCGGCATGCTTATGGTTTAGCAATTAAGCATCAGAAGCTTGAACTAATCTATTTCAAGTCGCTGTCATCATTATATGCTTCTTTTTTCCGATGCTATCGTGCTATTTATCGAACACCCATAACATCAAATGTCGAGTTCCAAGATCTTGAACTTTTCCCACATATATTTTTCGTTCATATTTTCTGTAATTTACTGACTAGTTCCTACTTGTGCACAGTGCTACCACTTGCTTTGGGGACGCTGGTTCTCTGGGGATGAGTTAAGTCGACTGAATGCGATAACGGTTGAGCTGATTTCAATTGCTTTTATTTCAGGGAAAAAAAGGAAGAGAGTGATACAAGACCCTTCTCCGAGTATACGACAAGTGATACATGGATGCTTGTTCAAATACAGAAGAAAAATCAGCACAAGTGCTTGCTGGAAAACTGACAGCAGTACGTGATCATTGATCAATATGATGAAACACCTACTAGCATTCCTCAGGTTAGTTTTCCAAGGATGTCGTCAACTGTTGTGTACTTCAGGTCAGGATAAAGTTCAGTGGCCTCAACATCAGTTGGAGCTCTTGCTCAAAGTTGGTCATCTCTCCCTTTATAAGGACGCAATGTGCAATGGACATCATCAGATCCTTGGGGAATGGGGAATCTGCAAGCATAAACCAACAAGATTGGCTTTGTCATTGAGCACTTCATATCACTATGTGTTGTGTGGTTGTACAAATGAAAGAATTTCCGGAACTGACCTTGGATTCGTTTCAGAATTTCATCTTCTGGAACATATGTCTTCTCCAAGGTCTTACCGATCTTTGACTCCCACAAGGTGACAATGTCATTGAAGGAGATAATATTGGCTGGGGGTCGCATATGCAGGAGCTTGCCCAAGGTTCTGGGATCATCCACCGTTCTTACAGTGTAATCGGCTGCATCGTGCTCGTCTACGAATATCGCTGCATTCATAACATCAAAATAAGGTCAGCATGAGGACCAGTCATTGTATTGTATATACATCCTGGTAAAACCTGGGTGTATGGAATGCTCAGTGAAGGCTTTCTCATGCGTGCAAGAGAGTCGCATTTCTTATTTTTTTTAATGAGAAGATAGGTGCAAGGAGTGGAGACTCGACTTACCTTTGGCGTTGCCATCTCCCAGTATGATGATTTTATCTCTAGGAGGCGCTGTGGCATTTTCTTGCACAAGTTTATGCAGGCCGTAGTGAGTGAAGCCATTGCAGCAGACAAAAGTGTAGGCGATCCCCTCAGCCTGAATGGCTGGCCTGATTTTGATTTTTTCTTTCAACATACATGCCATTGGCTCGACAGGGCGGGCACGTTCCACATCACCTCCGAACTCTGAAGGTAAGAATCTCTGCCACCAAACCTTAAAGTTGTTACTCTAGACTGCTCTCATAACTGCTATTTAACTTCTCGGGTTCTCTTTTGAATGATGTACATTGGAAATGTGCCATAAAGGTGTTAGACATGCGAAAAAAATGTCGAGAACCGAATTTATACCAGAAGCTCATATATTGCTGGAGGATCTAGGAATATTTTTCTATTAACTTGGGTCTCATTTTCTCTCAAGTAGTTTGTTTCATCGTGAGGCGAGATAATGAGAGGAAGTAAAATAAATTGGTTGGATAAATAAGAGGGAAAAGAGAAAACTGTTTTTAGCTCGTCTTCATATTCCCGGCTTCTTTGATAGCTTCGATGATCTTGACTTGTTCAGCGATCTGTGCTCGTACAGCAGAGATCACTACAACGTCCTGCTTCATAGCTTTTACAAGGATTTCGTGATCATTTAAATCCCCCAGGCAAAAATATCAATGGTCAGTTTGAATAGGGATATTGTTAAAGCCCTAATGCTCGTCTCTTATCATGTCATTTTATTGGTTCTTTACTGAGAAAAGGATACTTATGATACCGTCGTTCGCTATTCAGATATACCAATTACTGGGATCAACGTGATGCCATGCTGCTTGAACGACTCAAGCAGGGCAGACTTGGCCGGATCAAAAGGCGCAGTATCTCTCACGAGTGCAAATGTGGGATACCCGTGTTTGGCACTTGATTCTACCAAGTATTTGCCGATGTATCATGTGCCGCCAATGATCAGGATCCTGCTCTTTTCAGCCATCTTTCGTCAATGAAAATACTTACAGCAGATTTTGAAGATGAGTGTTGGCTTTGCTAGCAGAATATGTTGCCTGTATTTTGCAGCTTGTTGAAGGTAACTGGGCTGTTAGAGTATGGCGTTGTTGGAGATATGTCGCTGCTGTATAAATATTATTGTGAAAACTTGCAAATAGTCAAGGGGTATAATTTAAGAGATAATGTCATATGCAAGCTTTGCATCATCCCATATGTATGAATGAAAAAAGTCGCCTTATATTCGTACAAGGTGTTTTTTTTTTTTTCCTTGTCTATTTTGCTAATGATTATTAGGTCCTGCATTTTGGGATCCAAAATGATGTGATTATAAATTTTTATATTTTAGTTGAAGTTTCCAACGATTAAGAAAAGTGTTAAAAGGTGGTATACCTGGTTAACCATTGTGTATGGTTTTTTCTTTTTTTTTTTAAATAAAGTTTTGGTAGTTTACTATCCTGCGTTCTATGTGGATAGATTGTTCATTTTTTTTATTGTTATATGTTTAATCAAGTTGAAAATTAATAAATTCTCCATTATAAGTATTTAGTTATTAATCTCAATGTATAATTTTTATATCAAATACTATTCCCTTTAGACAATCAAAAAAGATCAAATAGATCGTAAATAATATTAATCTAATTGATTATTATATGAAGTAAATAACATAATTCAATGAATATAAAAATATTTGTCTAATTATCACATCACAGATAATTGAACAAATAATATCTGGTCTGTCGTGAAGATTATTAACGTTTTTTTATTGCCAAGTATTTATGTGTTTAGTTAAAGTTAAGAACTAATAAAATTACGCATTGTATTTATGTAGTACTCATAATTACTTATCCTGAGATTTTGTTTATGATGGCTATTTATTTATTTATTTATGATTTAGGATTAGTATATTAGTGTAACGTTACGACTTTTCATTACTTATTAATGATATCACTGTCGTTAGGCCCAACGTCTCAATTAGGCAAAAACTATACATCCTGACTTAGTCATAAGAATTAAACTAAGTTCACTTATACATCATTACTTTAAAAACTTTTGATGCACTCAATCATTACTCAGAATATCACCTTCGCTGCGAAATTTATATCTAGCGTCAAAACTTGATCATACTTCTCTCCAAGTCTTACTCCTGTAACAAGGAAAAAGAGAAAAGACACACAAAAAAAAAAATAACCGTGAGCTATAGGAACTCAATAACGTATCGCCTCCCTTATCAGAGGTTACACGAGAGAAAAAGATAATAAAAGAAAAAGAAATGATCATTTGGATCTTTTGTTCCAGCACTCTGGAATTATCATACCAATCTGACATTCACAATTATCATCACAAACATATCAATGATTTATCCTAATCACATAAGCACACTTAATAACACGTAACACGCTCGAAACCATGCGTCCATCGACACTCCAGACATTATCGACATCATTTATTATAGTCATACTCTTTATACTAATGACAGTTAAGACCTTCATATCAAACAAAGTGAGACAATGACACTGTGACACGATAAGTCCCCAGTTCAAGTCTCACGTACTGTTACACTCAACAGTTCACTCAAGACTTTGTTATACTTACCATCATGTCAATCACAGAGAGACGATAGACAATAGATACCCTCAATGTTATAATTGTGTCCTTGGTGAGACTTGTAAGTTTTACTCAGGTTTAGCAAAAGGGACATCCCCGAAAGGAGATCAGCCAAACCGGAGCCCAGGATCTCCTGCAGTACGACACCCTCATACCAAAAGATCGATGAAAGAATGTCACCAAGTCACTGTATAACACATGTGACACACACAACGCTCATTATGTTTTATACCACGTTATCTCATCAATTTATGGATTTATACTTTTTTCGCACATAAACCCTCATTATACAAACAAACAAGACAAACATACACCATGCAAAAACACTCCACAGCACTTAATATTTAGCACATAGCAGTTACAGATAGTATTTTACGTCAGCCACATTTACTGACTACGTCCAAAGATTCCAATGCATATTATTATACTCACAATATAATAACATGCATCGCCACACACAAATAAATCTAAACGTTACCTTTTATCAAAGTTCTTCACATGCACGAGTTCAGTCTCGTCCTTAAGTGACAACGAGTAGCGTCTCTAAGTCCTATAATATAATAGGATACGGATATTAAGACGCATCTTTTTGAATGATTGTTCACGTTATGGAATTAAGTATATTTATTCGTACTTCTTCAAAAATCGTCATAGTAATATTATGTGTGATGCCAAGATTTGAGAAAAGTCTTTGATACTTATTTTGATAGTTCATGATGATGATTTTATGTATTTATTATCATTAGAAATATTTGTGAACATTTGGAGTTGTTTCGGGATCAAAACGGTTCATTTTCAGATTCTGTCCAATATGATCCTTCGACACGTTTAAATCTATAACTTCTCTTATACAACTCCAAAAATTATTTAGTAAAATCAAAAAATAGACTTCATAATCTTTCTATTGAATTAAAATTTTCATCATAAAATCTTATCAATAATAACAGTTAATTAGTTCAAATTTATATTTTCTGCTAGTTTAAACAGTTTGACCTTACTTCACTAATTTACTCATAACTTTTTTTATAAAACTTTAAATAATTATTTGTAAGTTGTTATGAAAACTAGACTTTCATACCTTTACAATGATATAAGTCTTGTCTCATAAGTCTTACTATATAATTTTATATCAAGTCATAAAGTTATCTCTGTAATAAGTTTTTTAAGATTGACATATCCGGACGATTTAATTTATAACTTAAGATTCTCAACTTTAAATCATGATTTATTAACTTTGTTAGAAACTAAACATTTGAAAATAAAACATATATTAATATCAAAATTATCAACGAGTACATAATTTTTCATAAAATTTCTAACCAAGTGGGTTACCTTCTCTCAATGATGGTAACGGATTTTCGTCGTATTTGTCTTTCCACCAAACTTCTTCTTCTATCCTTAAAAATCTCCTTCCTCTCTTTCCTTGTCCAACTATAATCTGATATGGTAATGGTGTTTAATTATATTTTTGCAAAAGCTTTGGAGGAAGAAAATGACTTGTATATATAGAGAATTAAATTAACTAAAATAATTTAAGCGGAGAGTTAGTGATTATTTAGTGGATTTTTAATGAAAAATTATTTTAATCTAAGTGGAATATAAAAAAATAAGTGCCAAAATTAGATTTAGGTCATTTTTTGTATAAAAATATGATATTTTTGTATTAAAACCGTATTTTTTCGTATTTACGTATTAAGGTTGCATTTCATTCATATTATATATTTTTTTTCTTATTATATCATCAAACAAGTCTTTTAACTTCACAAAATAAATTATAGCGTACGATTATTTACTATTCATGTTAATTATTGTGAAAATAAATTTTATGCAATTTTTTTTGGATTCTTACCATATTTTGTTATGTTTTTTTACAAACAAATTTTATAACCCGTTGTATAAATAATAACGTTCTATAATATTTTATTTTTTTATTATTTGAGATAATAATTTATCACGAGATTTTCGGAATATTATAATTAATTAGATTAGTTGCGAAAACAATCTAAATCGTTCAAATCAAATCAAAGCCAATAATATTAATTAAATAAATATTTTTTACTAAATATAAATCAATATATCCTGTGTCAAATTTTGTGTAATTATATACTCCCTCCGTCCTAAGAAAATTATAATTATATGTTCTCTTCATTCTATAAAGATTATAATTTTTTGATCAGGCACACATGAAGATAGAAACTTTGACAGATATTACGGGATCAAACGTTATTTTTTGAGAAAATATCGTGAAATATTAATGATTGTAAGCGTCATGTATTATAACCGTATGTCATTAAAAAATTTAATATCGTATCGTTTAGATAAGTAACGAACCCCCTCAAACAGTGTGTTGAAGAGTACGGAAAAAAAAAACGTTACAATAATTATATAGGACAGTGAGATATAAGTGGGTTTTAAAAAAGAGAATGAGAGAAAAACAAGAAAGAGATAGTAGGATAGTTTTGTTATATTAAGAAAGAATATAATTAAATTAGGACTGACAAAAAAATATAACAATTAAATTGGAATTAAATTGAACCAGAGGGATTTTTCGAAATACGATTTTACTCTCTCCCTCCCAATACAATTACAATCTTTTCGTTTATCCCACAAAAATTACTTTACATTAATCTATTTGAAAATCTTTTATATATAAAAATATAAAAATATCAATATTTTTTAAGATTTTTTTAACTTTTATTCTTTTTTTTTATTTATAGTTTTTCTTCTTTTTTTTATTTCTTTCAGTTTTATATATTTTAACTTTGCATTTGAGATTTTATATTAATCGTTAGATCCCGATCCAACGACTGGATAGCCCATGATCCGATTCCCCGTGAATCATCTGTAGCACGAATATTACGGCAACTAAATCAAGATATGCCTTCTAATGATTTTTTCTTTTTAATCCAGACGGATCAAAATTTCTATGAGCCGATAAACAACAAAAAGTCGTCATCTCACGAACAATCCTGACCGTTCATTCCGCTGTACAGCCTGTTCACCAAACCTCATCTTGACCCTCCATTCATCCCTCAACCACCGCCCTTCATTCACGCGGATCTTCTCCTATAAATCTCGCATCTCCACCCTCATCGAGTACTAGGGTTTTCTCTCTGTGTAGCCATCGCCGCCGCCCTCCCGTGGCCATTCGCCGGCTTTCTCTTCACCGCAGAGGCGATGATCTGGCGCTGATCGATGAGATCGGTTGATCTTGAGTGAATTTTGCTTTGATTTGTTGATTCATCATGTTCTTGATGGATGCTTTTATGTTCTAGATCTTGATATGAAATTTTCTCTCGATGCAGCGATTTGTTGTAGGATCTGATGAATTCTCGCATATCTCCGTTTCTGTCATGATCTGTTCAAGTCCGTGATAGATCTGTCCATGCTGTTGGAATTCGGAGTCAGATCTGTGCCTGTCTTGATCAGAGACGACCCGATTCGAGTAAGGTGAAGGTTCTCTCTATAAACCTGATCGATAAGCTTCGATGATTCAAGAAACTTATACTTTACCGCTCGGTTTCTTTTCAGGCTGATTGCTTCCATGATTTGGATTATCGGCTTCGATACGACGTTGGACCCTTTCGTTGCTGGAAGATCTGTTTGTTATGAGGTTGTGGTTTTGTGAGATATGAACTTTCAATGTGAGTTCTGTTGATCTCAGATTGATTTAGAAAGTACTTGAGAGAGGAGGAGGAGCTCTTGATGGCTCTTGATGGTTCTTGATGTGTGTAAGAGTGTATCAGGACCTTTGCCATGATAGGTGCGCTTGCATGGCAGGTCAACTGATCAATAAAAATATTGATTTTTGGTTTTCGGGGGGAGATCGCACGGGACATTGCCCGGGATCTTTCCTCATCCTGTGTCGGCCTCTTTCTCTCTTGTTGTCTTCGATCTTTCAATCACGACCACAACAGAACCTGAACGAGAGTTCATTCAATCAGCGAGATTACCAAGGATGGAGTTTTTGTCGTGCAGCATCTCCTTGAAGGTACTGTTGAGATATTTTGGTAACTTTTTAGTCTGAATCATCATGTGGACTTGAATCATCTTTCTCTGAGCTGCAGTCACCATCCATCCGACTCGAATAACATAGCTCCAGAGTTTAATTACCTAATGATTTTGACAAGTCCATCGATGGTTTTGCCTTGTGCCTTTGAGAACCAATTCTGTTTCATATTTAATTTGAAGCGCCAATTACTAATATGAACAGTCTCGCAATATTGAGCCATACGCATGAACAGTCTCGCAATATTGTGTATGGTGGTTGAGGATAGCTATTTTTGTTTAATACTCTGGGTTTTGTCGAGGATATTGTATCTTGCTTATCCATGACTTTTAATGTTATGATGGTTTTTGGATTAATTGCTTGTTAAGAATAGTTAGTTTTTTAGTTTGTGAAGATGCTCGGCTGTTGTCTGTCTTGAGTGTGCTGATGTGAAGCCACAAACTCCAAAGACGTGGTTAAATTAACATGAGCGAGTACGAGTGTGTAGCTCTCAAAGAGCTTGGAGGATGTCTTGGAAGTTCAATGAGCGTTACCTGTTTGGCAAACTTCTTGTTGGCTGCTGTTAAAGGCAATGGAGCAAATGCTTGGAGTAATGCTGAAGCTTTGCTCGAACTGAAAGCTGTGGGCTGGTGGGTCTGACGGACACTTTTTGGAGCTTAATTCAGAAAATCCGATGGATTCTTCCATGTTCTCGTGGTAAGTTTTTTGTGATAAAATCAATCCTTTCGGCTGTCTTCTCATTGTATTGTTCTCGTGGTAACATTTGCATTGATGCACATAAAACTTGGCATCTTTGAAAAACACAACAAAATGACAAGGACAAGCCGTCTATTGGAGAATTGGGGGAGGTGTTGAATCTTTTCATTTCTGTTTTTTTGTTGGCATTTTTGGTGCTGCTCTCAAGGACCGGCGATTGAGCAAAGAGAAGATTGTATCGGGGCGGACCAGATCGGGTCGTCGTGGGTCAGACCGGGTTGCTGAGATTGGATCTGGTGAACGACGAATCGCTATTGGATTCAATTGGCGTGGAAACTAGTGTTTTCCCTCTCTTCCCATGGCCGCAGCCCTGTTGACAGTCCATTCTGTGAGGGAATTATGTTGTGATTTGTGGATTGATTATGTTTTTGATCGATGCCTTGGTGTTTTCGATTTTGAAGTCACAACTTATGTTATTGATCATCGATTCCTTGCAGGATTTGTTTGATTCTGACATCTAATCTACGTTTCTGGCATGGTCTGATCTGATCTGTTGTGATCTTCGATCTATTGCTGGCTGTTGTTGAACATGTGATTCAGAATCACGCTAAACCTGATCGGAATTCATCCACCACGGAGGTATCGATTATCTTCCACGAATCTCTGAGTTATCGATGATGAATCCTGATCAATTCGAGCAAGTAGTAGTGCCTACGGTGCGGCATAAGATCTGATAACGGCGGAGTTCATATCCCGCGGCTTATTCACGAAGGTACTTTGAAATATCTCATGTTTATTTGTCTTCAATTCGCGAAAAAACAAAAGAAAGTAAAATCATTGTTCCTTGCTCCATCCTTTCAATCCTATGCACTCTTCTATGGAGTTTTTTATTAGCTCTTTTGGTGGAGCAGTTTGTGATATTGGGCGTCTTATGAAAATATCTTCTTATCGAAGAGTTCATTAAGTTGATAAGGTGACTTATTGGCCATTTATCTGCAGTCATATCATCCAACTCAAATAACATAGGTCAAGGTTGAGGTACTGAACTACAGTATATTGGAAAGTTACTCGTTGGACTGTTATACCTTGTGGCTTGTAATAGCAATCTTGATGTGATCACTATCACATTATAAGCAGCAATAGCAAATTTATCTTTTGCCATGAGCTGCAAATGTCTTCCATATTAGTGATATTGTGTCTTGCGTTCAAGGATGATCTCTGGAGGCGGCCATTTGTTCTCAGTTTGTACTCTGGCTAGGTGCTATTTATAACATTCATAAGATAAGTAACCAGGATTTTCTATGTTGCCGGCCATTGACTTTATATTTCTATTGTGTTTTAGCTTAATTTTGATTTATCTATGTGGATATTCGGATTTGGGAAGAAACTGTGCTTAGGATTATGTGTGCATTGTATAGAAGCTTGGTTTTGGCTCTTGACTTCAATGTCCTCTCTCATCTGAAGCTGTGTATGAGCCGCCTGCCATGAGAAGACTCCAAAGTTGTAATTGAGTAAGATGGACGATTATGAGAGTGGTAGCTTGGATGAGTTCGTAGGATTTGGAGCATAGTTTGCGATTCAAGTTTGGAAGCTTCATAAGGGGCCTGCTTGAGAAGCAAAAGGCGCTACGGTCCTAGAGTTGCTTGCCTGGAAGCATCGTGCTAACCTTGAAGCTGTGTGATGGTTGGTCTGACTATTCTTTGAAGCGAAACACGGATTGCCTGATGGGTTGTTCTTCAATGTTCTTGCAGTAACTTTTTGTAATAACATCAACCCTTACACGGGCTTCGAATTGTATTGTTCTTTAATTATCAAATGCTTTGTTTTGTAGGTCTATTCTCAGGGGTGTGCTCCATGACTATTGTGCTGATCGAATAGCTGAAGTTTGCTCCAGACCATTGCAACTGTTGACTATTGGCTGTAACATTTGCAAAAGAGCCTGTTTTGTGAGGAAAAACTGTTCGGGTTTTAAACGTCTGGACGAAGGAATATGCCAGGATGTGGTGAAGTGTGATTGTGCTGCCTGGAGGATAATCCAATATATTCTTGTTTCTTCTGTTTCCTAGCCGATATTTTTCCAAGGGAGTTGCACATTAAAAGTATCCAGAATTTTGCTTTGGTCGTGATCATTTTCATGGATATTCGCGGCTGTGAAGGCTAAGGTCAAAATTGTACTTCCATCAACCTTGTCAACAATAATATTTCGAGGTATTTGCTTCCAACACGACAACTGCTTGGTTTATACGAAGCATGATGGATCCATAAGCTCAAATTGGTCAAGAGCACCTGGATCTCTCTCTTCTTATGAGGTTCTTTGCGCTGTAAGGCTTTCGAATCAGTTTTAAATTGATGGTTACAGCTATTGTTCCGTTTTGGTTATAACGCCAATTGTTAAAAGGAAATTATTTAGGGAACATTTTTATTACGTTCCTATTCCTCCATTAATGCATTTTTGGGCCAACCGAGCATGGACGGCTCTAGAAGGACGCAGACTTGGACAAAGTACATTTGCCATTTTCAAAAGGCAAAGTAGGATGACGTGTCGTGTCACATTTGTGGACCATACGCATTATTATAAGCTTGTGAGTTGTGATAATGGTTCATGACGCGTACGCATATGCTTAGGCAAATAAAAGTTGGCATCTTTGAAAATCACAACAAAATCTGACAAAAAAACAATAAAATAAAAAATAAATTAAAAATCGTAACAAAATACTTTCTTTTGTCAAAAAATTATAATTAAATTATAATATTGTTATATTTTAAAAAAAAATCAAAATGTTTTTATTATTAATTTATCTCAAATCATCTTGGTAATTGCTAATCGTCCACGTGGGTCCCATTTTTTTCTCCAAATTATCCTTTCTTATATAATATTTAAAATTATTTATAATTTTTAATATATATATATATTAAACATTAAAAATAAATATATATTTTAAATCTACATATCATTATCTACAAAATAAGACTAATATTGAATATAAAAAAATATTTCAAAAAAATATTTTCTTGTAATAATTATCAATAATTTTTACTCGTATCTTCGAAGTTATATTGCATACATTCAATGTAAATATTTCGGTTTATTTTACTTCTTTGTCATTGAGAACCCGTTCAATTGAAGTTCCAAGAATATCATGAAATAGCTATTGTCTATGTCGGGAATCACTTTGTTCAATTATTTTTATATTCTCATTATCTTATTTCTCTACATTCTCATTATCCTATACCTTCATTGAGGATCGATAGTTAGACAGTTCGTCTTGAACTGTGAAATGAAGTGATGAACATCAATTCCTGTGATAGACAATATTTTGAAGGAATGATTGAATATGATAAAATTTTTACGTGATTAAGTATTATTAATATGTATTTATTTATAATGTAATGAATATTTTTATATTCAATATTAATCTTATTTTGTAAATATCGAGTTTAAATATATATTTATTTTAATATTTAATATATATATTAAAAATTGTAAAAAATTTTAAATATTATAAAAAAAGGATAAAATGAAAGAAAAAAAAAAGTAAATGGGGGCGAATTCGGGGTGATAAACAGCACACAATCATCTTTCAGGATGGAGGGAGTTATAAAAAAAACCAAATACGTCAGTCCATCGACACCCAACGGTTGAAAAACCAACATATCATAGCCGTTGATTTCCGTCACCTACCTACCTTTCATTTTCACGTCTATATACATCGTTATCATCAAGCATATCATTTCCTGTACTATACGGCGATTAGGTTTGGGTGCTTCCCCTTAATCCACCTCTGTGCTCCTCTCCGTTGACCATCTCCCTTCGGTCATCGACGTTGGATTCTCCTCCGCCTGCGTGTCCTCGATCGACGGTGGAGACAGCTCAGAAATGATGGTTTCATGAAATCTCTTCGGATTCATGAATTGTGGTTTTTTCTATACGTTGTAACGTCAATTTTTTTCTTGGGTCCTCGGGACATTCCCTATTGGGCGTTGAGCGTATCGGATCGGGTTTGATCTGGTTGGATTATCTGGTGTGGATTCGGGTCGGGTCTGGTTGCTGAGATTGGATCCGATGAACGGGGGTTCACGGTCGGGTTCGGTTGATGTCGATTGAAGAAGGTCTATCCCTCAATCCCGATCGAGGTGAACTGATCAGATCTGTGCGTTTCGGATCCGATTTACTATGGGATCATATCCAAGCCATCATCATTTCAGAATTTGTTGAATGATTGCTTTTTCAATTCTGTTTGCAGATGAGCAGCTTGGTGAAGAGATCGATTCCATCTTGTGGTACACGATCTGGGATTCCAACTATCGGTGCTTGTAAAGATGTAGTGTGTAATTGAGTGGTTGTGTGGGGTTGGTGAATGGTGATGATGTCAATGATGATTATATGACGACGACTACTACTACATCGTCGATGTTGTCGTCGTCCTCTCTGACCCTTGCCATGACAGGTGCGCTTGCATGGCGGGTCAAACATATTAATAAGAGTATGGTTTTTGGTGTTCGGGGAAGATCGCACGGGAATCACCCGGGATCTTTCCATTGTGTGCTCTCGCCTCTCCTTCCCTTTCTTTCCTCTGCGCTTCTCCTTCTTTTGGCGAGAATAAGGATCACGTGAAAATCATGGCTACAGAGGAACAGAATCATTTTTCTTGCTCGAAGATCCACCTTCAGATCATCTCTCGAGGTAGTTATCAGATAACCAATTTTACGTCGGTCTGTCAATCTGAAAGTGATTTTACTACTTGTTGCTATCCATAAATGCCTTTGGGGAGAACATTTCACTGTGAAATCTAACATGACATGTTATTATTAACTGCTATCCATGCTTGTATAGCATCGGAAGTACCATCAAGTTACTTGTGCTGAAATTCATTTTAAAGTTTGGTTTCATGTCTGATGGGCTAAACGCTGTATAAAATTTGTCCTATGGTAGTAGCATTATGACGATGAAAATTTGACATCGAGCTTGTTCATAGGTGTCTTTTGTACAGCTTGTTTTGCTTGAACTTTTTGTATACCTGTGTCCGGATGCTTGCAAGCTGTGTTGCCACTCAATCTATTGTACAAGTTATGAAGACTATGGCGCTAGCTTGAACTTTGCGATGACCATGTTTCCACCTTTGGAGGCGAGGACATGTCGCTGGTGTGACGACTCATCTTGATGCAGTTGAACCACACTGAGCATCAGATCTCTGCTGATTGGAGTCTCAAGTTCTATTGGGGGAGCCTCGGTGATTACAGCGAGTGGAGGTAGTGGGCATGTCTCTCTATAGTCCACAGCTTTCCTTCAGTCAGTGGCTGCTTTTCTTGAACACAATAATTCGTATGTCCAAACTGTAATTTAGAAGAGGTGGGTTCTACTTTGTCTCAGAGACCTTTGCCATGTCGGGTGTGCTCGCTTGGCAGGTCAAGCTGAATATAATTATTAGTTTTTGGTGATCTGGGGGAACAGCATGGGCTTTGCCCGGGGTTCTCCCAGGTGTGTGTGATTTTCTGCCTTCTTCCTCATGATTGCCTGATCTAACCTCTTTCTTCAGTGTTTTCATGTATTATAAGCATAGAGAATGCTCCATCGAAACAAAACCACCTTGAGGTAAATTTCTCGAATCTGTTAGCTGAAGCAATAGCATTTGCTCAATCGTATCTCCCTGAAATATGTTTGGGTAAAGTACTCAAACATGGTGGTGACCTGAAATATGTTTGGGTATAGTACTCAAACATGTGGTGGTGACCGTAACCTGGCTGTAGAATTCCTTTGCGGGTTCTATCCACTCTCATGCCTTCAGGGCAAAGCAGATCTCTGTGGAATTGATCATATTTTTCCTTGATATTCATGCTTATGAGGTGGAAACACTATCAAGTGTACTTGTATTTGATAAGACATTGTATGCATTTTTTGGAAGCATTGAGAATGAAATTGTATTTGTCCTGGATAGTAGCATTATGAAAATTAAGATGAAGGCGAAGATGAAAATAAGAATGAGGCAATGAGCTTGTGTCTTGGTTACATCTTGGTTTGCCTGAATTTTTTGCACACCAGTGACTGGAAACTTTCAAGCTGTGATGCCATGCTATTTGTTGATAGTACCAAAGCATATGCCGCTAGCTTCAAGCCTTCAACTCTGATGATCATATCTGCACCTTTGCTGGTGACGGTTTGTTGCTGGTCTGGTGTATTGCCATATGATGTTGATGCTTGTAAAGCAGAAGGTTGAATCTGGTTGACGTAAGGTGTGCCTGATTAATTTTTCAGATTTTTCAATGTCTCAGCGACCTTTTTTCAGATTTTTCAATGTCTCGTATGATGTTGGGTGCGCACACATGGCCGGTCGAACTCAATAATAGTTTCAGTTTGGTTGTGCTGGGCTTTGCCTGGGATTTGCTCAGGAGTGTGTGCTGCTTGCCATGTACCTATTGAATCGTGTGATTGAACTACTCTTTCAGTGTATCGTGGATTCTAAGCTTCGGGGGTTGCTTCACGGAAATAACACAAGTCTGCAAAATGATTCCATCATACAGGATTGAGGTGCGAGAACTTATGGCTTCAAGGTGGAATTAATATTCGCCCCTAAGCCGCCTAAGAAAGACTTTCATTCAGATAAATGGCTAGTTGGATAAAGCCTTATAAGTCAACTAAGATATGGTCCTTCGGGGGATTTGCTCAGGTGTGTGCTGCTTGCCATGTACCTCTTGAATCGTGCGATTGAACTACTCTTTCAGTGTATCATGGATTCTAAGCTTCGGGGGATGCTTCACGGAAATAACACACTTGACAGGTGAATTTCTCGAATCTGATTGCTGAAGCAATAGCATATTTCCCTATTCATTATCCAGCGTAGTCGTGTTTGAATAACTATTGTCAGTGAAATCTCTCGTCTTGCTTGTAAGAGGTGCTACTCCTGTTTGCTTTGTTCCAACTGCAGGAAAATGATCTGCTTCTTAATTTGAAGCCTATATTTCAAACATAAAGTTTGTTGCACAATGACGATTTGTATTGTATACCTTCATGTATAGATGTTAATTCGGGCAATCCGACACATCCTTGTGATGCTGTTTGAAGAACTAAAGGTGAAACAATATTACTGCATGCTTCTTTCGCTGCCTTCCTGCTCCTGCGGAGATTTGATGTTCAAGTTAGCATATGCTGGCAAATCATCCGAGTCTATTTACTTGATCGAGGAGCAGTACCTTTACCTTGTGATTACGACTATTTTAGAGGCTCGGCATAAAAAAAAAAGTGCTGTGTATCACTTGCTTGTGTCTACCTTGGAAATCTTTTGACCTTGCAACAAGGAAGATTCTGTCTCTGGATTTTCATTGCTTCGTGGAGCAACCATGAATCTCATCAAATCTCTATTCATCATGGTTGAGGTACTTTCTTGAATCACACGCCTCCATCTTTATAAAACATTATGCTATATAAATTGGGTATGGACGGTGTTTCTCTTATAATCCTGTTTGTTGTGATGCAAGCTTATCTTGTGATCATAATATCTTGTACACGGTCGTATGTGCTTTTACTCAAGTGAAGCAGGCATGTCTTTGCCTGCAATGTTATACCGGTGACGTTATGCCATTTGGCCTGCACCATTGCAACATATCCCGCTTTTAAGATTTTCTCGTGACACGAGAGATCAATCTAGTGGGTTGGTGTTGCGTGTCGAAGATCTATCTAGTGGCTTTGGAGTAGACTATCTAGAAGAGTTGTAATGCAAAAGTTGAAAAGAATAACATCCTAGTCGTCTAGATTGCACACGTTAATTGTCTGAAAATAAAATTCAAACTACCCTTAGCTTGACTGTTGTGATGCATATATACAGCCACGAAATTCGTTATGATTCGACATTGGAGGTTACTCCTTTTACTCTAGATAAATTAAAAAGAATTGATTTGATACGATTATTAAAGAATTCATTGATTTTATGAGTATGTATCGAAATGTCTTTTGTAATGATAAAAGGAAATAGTGGGGGTTGTGAGTGAAAAGAGAGAAAAAATAAGGATGAAAAAAATAAAATGTTATGAAATAAAAATAAAAACGTTATCAATTATGAAAATATTATAATTTATATGAGATGGATAGAGTAAGCATGTATCACTGAGTTGGTGAGTCCATGTGCTCAAATCGGTAAGAGCACCTACAGGTTTTTATCGCCGTTGGGTTTTGGTGTTGGTGGTTCGACTCAGCACGAGGAATCCAAGGATTTAAAAAATACAAAGGTATAAAATTTTGAAAAAGGAAAATAAATGGAGGGAGTTGAATGGCTGGATTCAGGCGATCCAGGTCCTCCTTTTCCACGTATGCTCAAATTGGGTAGAACATTAGGTTTGCTACTGCGTACAGCGGCCAATGTACTTTGTGGCCAGGAACGGAAGAGCGAGCTATTCGGATTGTCTTTGAAGTGAACATAACAAATGTTTGCTTTGAAACTGTAAGATCAAATATGACACTGGATCAACTGCGAGCTAGCATGTTAGTATCCTAGTTCTTGTTGGTTAGATTAATATGTTGGCATAAGAATAGCACATTTATACAAATAAATTACCAGCTCTTGTATTGTTAAAAGCAAAACATTTGATAAATCGCTGTAATGATTACATTATTACTTGACATCCGATTTGGCATCGGTAATACAATCTCATTTTTGTAGATGCACCGGTTTTGATATGCCGATGTGGAATAAATACACACTAGACTCCTCATAGTAAGAACGTAGGAGAGAACATTCTTTTTTCTAAAATAGAATGAAGGTCCTTGTTGCCTTATGACGATCGCAAAAGCTAAATAAGTTTATTAAACACTAAGCACAAATTTAATTCCGTAGAGGCTCCCACGCTGCTACACTTTGAAACCACACATCCTTTGAACTAATGAACTCTCTTCCTTCAACGCCCCCGGACAAATTTCACAAAACACAACCAAAACCCAAACAAAATATCCAAAGAGGAAGGCTAATTGTATCCCTTCTTTTATCTATATTTTTTTAAATGGATGGGTTTTTGAATTGAATCAACCATTACGATTAACGAAACAGATAGCTTGACTTTTCACATTTTCACCCCCCCCCCCCCAAATAAAATAAAATAAAATAAAGAATCACCATCCCTGAACCGGCCACCGACGATCAGGACCCGGCAACCACGCCGACGCCGCCGTCTTCTTCTTCGTCTTCTCCATCTTCCCCTCTCCGCTGCGACCGCTATCAGCCGTCAACTTCTTGAAAGAAAAGACCCGAGTGAGAAACCCCCATTTTCGTCCTCTGGGGAACCGATCACTCCTTTTCTCCTCCCTCGGCGGCGATTCCTCGTCTGCGAACCGGGTGGACTGGGACAGTCGTTCGTACCCCAAGAACCGGTTCGACTCGGCGGGGATCGAGTCGGAGAAGAGGAAAGTCGTTGCGGTGGTGCGGGATTTCGAGAGCGGGAATCGGAACGACGAGGCTCGAGTTGGCCGGTGAAGATCGGAGTCGAAGGTGTCGATGGTTTCTGTCATGGGAATTGAGAGGGGAAATGTGTTGTGGGGATTTTTGCAAACTGTGATGTAGAAATGAGGAACGGGGAATTTTATGGGTTTTTTTTGTGTGTTATGGAAAGTGGGGACTATCTTATGTGGGTTGTTGTTGTTTTAGGCGGCGAGAACGGAGCTGAAAAAGGAGTACGGAGCTGAAAAAGGGTGTTTACGAAAAGTAGGATAAGCCTGTTAATCATGTCGCTCGACATATTCCTTCCTCCGTTATTACCGGGGATTAAAAGGTAAACCGAAAATCAAAATTTTTTTTTTGGGTATGGAACCGAAAATCAAAATTGATGTTAACTAACTGAAAAATTTATTCGATTTCGATTGTTTGATTTTCGGTTTTTCATTTATTAGTTTTAATTCGGTTTTGATTATCGAATTTTCATTTTTCGGTTGTTCCATTAACCAAATAATTGAATTTTTTTTTACTTTTTATACTATTTTCATATGATAACACATATTCCCTCCATTTTATTTTAATTACAATTGTTTGATTCGTCACATAATTTTATATGTGTATTAAATTTTTATGAAATTTGATTAAAAAAATATGTTTTAGTGATAATGGGATGTAAACGGGGAAGTATTAGGTACATCTCGCAGATGTACACCCCCTCATATTTTCCTGAACTTTGATTGATGTAGAACAATTAATCACAATTAACAAAAATCAAATTAAAATTTGACAATCAATCAAAAAACAATAAAAGTGTGGGGGTGTACACCAATGAATTCTTCGATGTAAGTGGGGTTTAGGAGAAAGATTGAAAAAGGAGGAGAAAGGAGATTGTGAGGTAGTTTGATTATATTATTATAAATTGATTATTAAATAGGAAAAAAATAGAAATGTTGTAAATAACTTGCTACTGACAAAAAAAAGTGTTGCAAATAAATTGGAACGGAGGAAGTATAATAATTTCTATATTTAAATATATATATTTTCAAATTCAATTTTTTTTTTCTTCCAAATATAGATCATATACTCCCTTTGTCCCAAAATAAATGCCACAAATTGATCGGTACGAGATTTATTCTGGGATGAAGGGACTATTATTTTACTCCGTTCGTTTCAAAATATATACAACAATTAGTAAATTGGGTCGTTCCAATTAAATAACCTTATCTTATTTGAAATTTTTTTCCTACAAAAATATCAAAACAACCTTAATATTTATTTTATATCACATTCACTCACCTCATCATTTTTTCTTCTTTTTTTTTCTCACTCCTCTCACTCACAAAAGTCACATGGTAAATTAAACTTTATATCAAAATTTAACATACACATAAACTATCAGGTCAAGTCAAATGGTTACAATTCTGTTTGAACAGAGGGAGTATTTTTTTCGACAAATGACCCAAACATACAACTTTTCAAAAATAATAACAAAAATATACACACGGAAACAGAATTCCACAAACATACAATTTCAACCCAATCCCACTAGCCTCTCTCTCTCTCTCCTTTCACATCCTCCACCGCAACTCTCATCCTCCTCGCTGCCATCTCTCGCCATCAGTCGTCCCTCATGACAGAATCCGTCGTCACATCCTTCGATGCAATCTCTTGCTTAGAACCCATGCCATGGGGATTTGGACCGTACTCTATCGCTCTCCGATGCCAAATCTTGACACGAAACGTTGGCCTGTTGCTCCGTAATTGGATTCTCCGATGCCAGAGAAGGATCCAATGATGATAGATACGACGAATTGGGGAGAGATCGGTGGTAATTTTCGTCGTTGCCCATGAAAATTGATTGATAAAACCCTGAAAATTGGGGATTTTGTGGAATTGGAAGAATCGTGGTGTGTTGTGAATTGAAATTTGGTATATGGTTATCGTGCTTGTCGTCGATGAGGAGGTAGGGATTATATACGAAGGTGACTGGGAAAGTTATATGAGGTGAACATTGAACTTATATTTTGATGATTTTTTTGTGATTTGGTTACGAAAGTAACCAAGCCTGTAAAATGGTGAGTTTATACTCATCAATTTGTTATTCGTGTCGTGTTCTTCTTGAACTAATCAGCTTCATCAAAATGACACATAAGTTGAATACACATATGGTGTTCGACAAAATGACACATCGAAAATTTTCATGTTATTGAGCATCATTTTATTTACCAAAATCTCGTATTAATATTGCGAATCATGCTGTTATTATTTGGATTTTTTTTTGTCATTTTTTTTTCATGTTTGAATAGGCGCTCTATTTCACAACAGAGCGTCCGAACAGAATAGGAGCTCAGTTTCGAAATAGAACGTTGGAACAAAATCAATACGAACGAAACAACAAACAAACAGTAACGATTTACGATCAAGCTTTAATTACCTACCCAACAATATAAAGGAACCCTAAGAATTTGTAAGGCAACGCACACCCCGCGCTTTATTGTCGAACTCTTTTTATTGATCAAAGCAGAATAGGCTCTCTGTTTTATTTTTATATTATAGTTCTATTTCATTTTAGTTCATGCGCTCTGTTTTGAGTTTATTTAGGCACTTTATTTCATATTTCGACGATGTGGTTGGATTCCGGAGAAGATTCCGACAACGTGGCCGGATTTCGACGAAGATTCCGATAACGATGGTCGGATTCCGACGAGGATTAAGGCGAAGATTCCAACGGGGTGTCGGATTCCGACGAAGATTCTGACGACAATTGCGTGATGGTAGGGGTTGGGGTAGAAATGAGAATATGGTTAGAGATTTAGATAAGAATTGTATATTTTTGGAATTTTGATTCTTTGTGTATGTTTTTGATATTTTTTTCAAGTTTTTGTATGTTTGGGTAATCATCCTTTTTTTTCTTCAAAAATTCGATTATTTTTTGCGTTATTCGATAAAACAGAAAACCAAAATTTATTTCGGTTAATCGAAAAAACCGATTATATCGTTTTTTCTTTCTCATTTTTCAAAATTCGAATTATTATCGGTTAACTGAAATAAAAAAAATGTCGATTTTTATCGAATTTTCACCCCTATGTATTACAGACAATATATTATTTCGATACATGGATTTATGTGTGTGTTAAATTTTTTAAAATTTGGTGAGGAAAGAATTTTTTTTTAGTAATAGTAAGATTTACTGTAACAGTATTAGAGAAGATAGTGCGATGTACTGCATATGTTACTAAATAGAATATGTTGTATTATTGCATATATATTAAAACGATCCAAATAAACTTGCGTTGTTTATATTATGGGACGGGAGGAGTATATTACATGAATAAAGCTAGGTGTACACTTTTTTTTTTCCTTACATTGCACCACAATTAATAAAATACGGAATAAAATGATAAAATGTGTCACTTGATTGAATTATAGTAAAGATATTGTTCATTTAAAGAAACGCTTGTGTTTATACGTGTATAAAACGTTTCAATATCAATAAAACATGTTTTGTTTATTCAATAAAACGCTTGTGTGCTATGTCATGGACGACATAGAGTTTATTCAATATGCCATCGAATGGTCTGTTTCATATGACTCTAATGTGGAGTTGGATTCGCATTGTTCTTAACAAGTTTGTCGCTAATGGTTAACTCACGATAAACGTGTTTTCTCTTGATCATATGTTTAGGAAATCAAGTACTCCTACTACTTAAGCATCGTTTCAATTAAGTTATACTCCCTCTATCCTAAATTAAATATAATAATTGATCCGATACGAAAATTTATATGCATGTAATTTTTGTTAAGTTTGGTGAAAAAAATAGTATTTTAGTTAGTGGTAGTAGGTTTATTCTAACAGCTGAGAGAAAAATTAGTGAAATATATTATATCGATTTGATATTTTTTTTGTGTTAAAACGTTTACTAAAAAGGAAAACATTATATTTATTTTGGAATATCTAAAAATAATAAGTGCTGTATTTTTTATGGGATAAAGAGACTCACTACATATCATCCAGTAATACGTTATCTTTTCACTCTTAAGTGTGATATGGAGATGCTTAAATGGTACTTCCTCCGTCCCAAAAAAATTACAAATAATTGATTTATCATCATAATTTTTGTGTATTATTTTTTATTATAAAGACTAATATATCCTTTGATTTGTGGGAGTGGGGGGAATGAGAAACAAAAAGAAAAGAAAAAATAGTGACATGAATTGATGTGCTGTGTTGTAATTCTTTAAAAAAAAGAACAAAACAGTACTTGTGTACTATGTCGTCTTTGTGCACATGGTGACACATGTTATGGGAACACTTAGTCATTTATAACGATAATAACTTCAACCATATCATTTAGTCGAATTTAGTTTGTGTGGATGCATCTGATAAGAAGCTTTTAAAACTAGATGGTCCAATACTGTCACTGAACTCCTTTTTCTAATCACATTCCCCCTTTTCCTCTTGCCATAAGTGCGTCTTACAACCTCAACTTCAATCTATCAGTCACTATAATGTTACAGGTAAATAGACGATGTCGGATACCCACTTAGTTATAAGATCGATCTCGGAAAATCTTCACAACAATATGAATGAAACTTGATCATGCATCATGAATTCAAGACGATAATTTTCATCCGTGGAAAGTAACTAGTGAAGTAGGAAAGAAAAAAAATAATCTAAAATCCACGATACCTCTTCGATAGTCGTGTTTATGTAGACGCAAAGTATGACAAGCAAGACCCGACCAACTTATCGTCGGAGTCTTTAAAAGATCTGATGCTGCATGCATCGGGGCAGCTAAAACGATAGATGTACCACAAACAGGATGCAAAGTGTATATTTATAGAATATATTATACTATACATAATTAGTAAGCACGTATTATTCAACGCTGTTAAGCAAGCGAGTCCCGTAGCTCAGTTGGTTAGAGCGTGGTGCCCTTCCATGCTGTCTGCCTCGGTTGGATTTTGAGTTTCGCAAGCTCGACTTGAGAATCCGTAACAAGGATTTAATGTTAATCGGTGCGATTTCGATTTCTATTATGAAGAACAAAATTATAACCAAACCAATTAATAAACGGTTACAGTTAATTGGTTTCTTAACCGATTATGATTAATCGATTAATTAAACGGATGGTTTCTAAACTGATCTTAATCAATTTTAAAATGGTTAATCGATTAGAACTGAATGAATATTAATTACATAAAATGATTCATTTATAAAAAATAATAATTTATATATTTTTTGGTAGATATGGTTAATTGATACTCACTCCGTTCCAAATTAAATGCAACAATTGATCCGATATGGGATTTTAAGTGTGGGTTAAATTTTAGTTGAATTTGGTGAAAAAAGAGTATTTTTTTAGTGGTAGTGGGTTTGATGTAGCAGTCAAGAGAGGAGATAGTGAAATGTACTGTAACGATTTGACATTTTTATGTTAAAAACTTTCTTAAAAGAGAAACGTTGTACTATTTATTTTTGGATGGTCCAAAAAGACATGCGTGTTACACTTTTTATGGGACAGAGTGAGTACAAATTATTCGCTTAATTGATTAATGATAATCGATTGTTATTATCTGTTTAAACGATTTTTAATCGATTAATCATTGGTTAATCGGTTAAAAATTATAATCGAACAGAATAATTAAATAATTTTATTTCTAAAACCAAAACCAAACCGTTTAATTAATCGGTTTTGATTTAAACGGTTCGATTTCGGTTCGATAAACGATTTCGTAACCGTTATAATATCGCGACGAACTCGATCCAACGTTTCGTCTTTGACCTCCAACGTTTCATATATGATCTCAATCCAAGCCAAACTTAGATAGTTGCCAAACAAATTTGTCGTCACTCTTCGTTTTGTCAATATTTAAAAATCTCGTAACGTTC
Source organism: Drosera spatulata (assembly GCA_035668315.1). NCBI lineage: Eukaryota > Viridiplantae > Streptophyta > Magnoliopsida > Caryophyllales > Droseraceae > Drosera > Drosera spatulata. Next base: position 11,063 of record JAOVYX010020322.1, on the reverse strand, counting down.
GTGGACCCTTAAAATATAACACACGCGCGTCTAAGTCCAAACGTAACGTGCCAACGCTAAACATGTCTCGTGCCTTTGCCTTGCTCACCCCAACGCTCGCTAGTCCCTCGGAATGTCCATCCCTTACGTCCAAATCGTAATACAACGTCTTGCTAACGCTCGCTGATATCCAAGTCCTATCGCAACGTCCCTCACTCCTGTTTCGTTAGCGTCTCCCCGCGTTTGCCATGTCCTCGCATTCATAGAAACACCCGAACGCGTGCCTTTCTCGCATCGAATTAGTAAGGCTACGACACCATTCAGCAATGCTATCGTAATAGGACAGCACAGGAAATCGTACAGAGGAGAAAAAATTGCATTAACACATACATTTTTTTTTACTTGCTTTGTGATCCAATAGAGGAGGATTGAAAACAACATAATGCTGTTGAGGTAAGGGTGTTAATCGGATCGGTTCGGGTTAAACGGTTTGATTTTTTGTCGGTTTGATTTTTATAATCCAAAATCAAAATCGAACCGATTAATTGGTTCAGTTTTTTTTTGTTTTTAAACGATTTTATTTATATGATTTTTCAACGATCTCATACGGTTTCGCCTTAAATATTTGATGGTGATAATTATAAATATCTTTTATTAAAATAACTCTATAAACTTTTATTGCACATGTTTATGAAAATAAATTAGATATATCGAGTTTAAAAAAAAGCAGAACAACATAAATTATACTAAAGGTATGTTAAGAAATGATTTTCATACTTACAAATAAAAAATATTCGATCAAAATAAAGAGAAAATATGATTGAAGGTTTATATTTTTATTTCTAACAAAGAGGTAAAATTAATATCCACAGTATTAAAGATATTAGGTTAGCTTAGGTTTAAAATAATGCAATATGTTTGATTTTTAAGCTTAACAACCTTATGTAAAACAAATATGATAATTAATTTTAAACGATTCGATAATTGATTCTAAATGATTCGGTTAATCTATTTACCGTCGGTTACTCGGTTCGATTCAATTTTTCCTTGTTAAATAATTGATTTTATTTTATAAACCAAAACCAAACCAGTTTATAATTGATTCGATTAGTTTCAATTTATCGATTTCGATAATTAATTTTAAACGATTCGATAATTGATTCTAAATGATTCGGTTAATCTATTTACCATCGGTTAATTGGTTCGATTCAATTTTTTCTAATTAAATAATTGATTTTATTTTATAAACCAAACCAGTTTATAATTGATTCGATCAGTTTCAATTTATCGATTTCGATAAGATTCGACAATCAATTCGACCTTTATTTTAAGAGATGATTATCAAGAAGGCCACTTTTTTGGTTTTCTTTTTCCTACGGGGCAATCATAGTTTTGAATATTACGTAAAGGATCACTAAAATAAATTATTCCAAAACTATCCTCTCCTAACTCTATAAATATAAACAAACAAACCGTATTTTTTTCACACCATCATATCCATCACGCCGCACACGTTCAGTTTTCAAACCACATCCATCACATCTCCTCCCTAAACCATGAACACCATTGCCTCCTCGTCCCCTCCTCCTCCACCATTGCCGCCGCACTCTCCCTGATCCCAAAGAAATGACGAAGATAGTGTCAGGCAGGAAAACAAATCACTCCCCCAATTTATCAAAGAACCAACATAAACGCAATCGATGATGACGACCAATGACGAATCGTCGAATCATATCGTCAGTAAAGTCATCGTCGTCGACATCTGCGTCGTTTCGGCCTACGACGATCTCGAGAAGTTACGAAAATCGATGGAGGAAGACGATGTGTGTATGTCGAGGCCCAATCCCAACGGATACCACACGATGCTATAGGCGATTTTGAATGGGCACGCTGATGTTGTTGGCATTGGTGGATTGTTGCAGAGGCTTGATGTTGTGATTCAATCGTCAGATTTAATTTCTATTGATGTTCGGTTGGCATACAACTAAGTTTGGATGACGTACAACTAACTTATCATATTGACAAGATATTGTCGGATTCTTTGCCAACTAAGTTTTCCGACGTATAACCAATTTTTATTGGCGTGCATTATTTTTTTCTCAACGTATAACTACGTTTTTATTGACATACATCAATCTTCTGTCCGACGTATAACTAATTTTCTTTTGGGTTACAATGATGTGCCGACGACGACGATGACGTTTAGGGCAAGAAACTAGAGTTTTGAAAAATATATTTATTATAGTGTTTTTTTAAAAAAAAATATCAAATCAAGATCTTTGATTTATTTTTATATAAATATAAACGATAAATTTGATATAACTTATATGATTATTCAAAAAATGATATTTCACATAAATTTAAAAATATAATTATCCTATAAGAAAAAATCCTTTCTTATTTTAACAACCTTATATTGAGATTGGACAGCAGATAATATCGCTCCCACTCCACTCCCTCTTTTCACGGCCAAAATAAAATAGAATTACATGCACAAATAAAAATTAAAAGGAGAGAGAGAGCGAAAACACTCCCCAGGCCATCACACGTCGCGCTTTCCCCCAAACCTCCACCCCCTCGCCGTGAACCACCAACACCTCACCAGCCACCACCGTCACCATGGTGCACACGGCCTACGACGCCGTCCCCCTCGTCCCCACCTTCCCCCTCAAAATCGACGCCATCGCCTCCGCCTCCAACTCCTCCCTCCTCCTCGCCTGCTCCGACAACTCCCTCCGGATCCTCTCCCCCCAATCAGATCCCTCAACCCCCTCCTCATCGGGTCTAGTAACAGATGAGACCTATGAGGAGGAGAGTTCGATGCCGGGGTTCTTTTCGAGGCGAGGAGTGGTGACGATGAAGACGGTGAGGATAAACGAGGGACAAGGGGCGGAGATGCTGTTGGTGTTGGCGGAGTCGATAGGGTTTTATAGAGTGCCGGGGATGGAGACGGTGGCCGTGATCACGAAGGCGAAGGGGGCGAATGTGTGCGCTTGGGATGAGAGGAGGGGGGTTCTGGCGTTCGGGAGGGGGAAGCGAGTGTTCGTGTTTAGACATGATGGTGAGAATCAAGATTGATGATGTGGTGATTTTTTTGACTTTTTGATGTGTTTGATCTTGTGTTTCAATTGATGGTGCCTTAGGATTCAGTTTCTCAGTTGTTCGCACTGTTTACATCCTGTCCTCCCGGGATACCTCGGCTGTCGTCGTCGTTGTTGTTGTGCATTGGTGATTATGCGAATTCATTTGGTGAGGTATTGAGCTCCTTGGAGAGGGCTTGTGTTGGTGTGATGTGTTTGATTGATTCCTTCGTAGTTTTTTGGATTGTTGAGGGATAGTGAGTTGGTGATCATGTGCATTTTATTTGTGTGTTTTTTGTTGAAATTGTGAGGGCTGGTGACACTCTTTCTTTCACGGAAATCTCCTTTCGATTGGTGGGTTTAGGAAATGCATCATCCTGTGATTGGTGGATTCGGGGATGTATTATGGAACTGAGGTTAGGTCTAGGATTAGTTAACCAATGGGGAGTTTCGATGTGAAGAGTGTTAAGAAGAGTGTTGCTAGCTTTTTCCAGCTAAAATCTTGTTATTAAGATCACTGTGGTGCTTGCTTGGACCTATCTTCTTATGTCTGTAAATATACATAGAAGTCACTTAGTGAGTTCATGATGTCGTGTCATGAAGTTGAAAGCTCTCTTCTTTCTGAGAGTAGTTTTATCACTTTATATGGATTCATTAGCATTGTGATGGCAAGAGAATGTGCTTTCGAATTGTGTAGGGGGAAGGGGTTTTGTGGAGGTGAAAGAATTTGGTGTACCAGATACAGTGAAGTCGATGTCTTGGTGCGGAGAAAATATATGCATTGGGATCAAGAGGGAGTATATGATATTGAATTCGACAAATGGTGCACTTTCTGAGGTGTTTCCTTCTGGGAGAATTGCCCCGCCTCTGGTGGTATCTCTTCCCTCTGGAGAACTACTTCTTGGTAAGGTACTATTCTTGTGTCTTCTTCATTTTCAGCTTTCCTTTATATACATATTGATTGAATTTTCCTCAAGCTTGTGAAAGCATTATGTATTGAAAGTTGAAACTCCATTGGATCGATCAACGATACATGTTGATCAACGCATTGAGCCAATGCCTTTGCCAGACAGTTATATTGTGTGATTTTATGCAATCTCAACAATCTGTGATCACCTGCATGCATCTATGCGTTATAACCTACCAAGGTGTTTTTTTCTCTGTCTTAGTAATTGTCCATGCTTATTCTTGATTTCTTTTTAAAATTATATGTACTTCCTACATCAATCTTGGCTGTTTCATTTCATTTTCCATTCAAACTTAGTTTGGTTTTTGTATCCAACTTTGATTACTATTGTATCGGTCATGGATTTTTCTTCCTTGACTTGACCTGAGGCATTTGTGGGCTTTCCTGATGCAGTTATTTCAAGCCTATTCAGGAACTGCTAAGACTCTGTTTTTAATTTGAAGACTTTCATTCTCAGTATGAAATGAAGGAACTAGGTTAAGAGTTCCCATTCTTGGCAAAAGGCAAAGCTAAATCAATTGATGTTGTCTTGTTCAGATTATTAACTGTTTTATTGATGTTATACTTGGTTGGGTCCTTGCGTTATACCATTATTGATTAATGTGATCTTAATTTCTAATATCCATGTTTTGATGCCGGGAATTTTTTTGAACCCGCAGGATAATATTGGAGTTTTTGTCGACCAGAATGGGAAACTTATCCAAGAAGGCAGGATTGTTTGGTCTGAAGCACCCTCAGAGGTCGTTATTCAGCCGCCTTATGCGATAGCGCTCTTACCAAGATATGTGGAGGTAGGGCTTTTATCCATTTCGAAAGGAGAAAGTTTTCCTTCTCTCAGTATGAAGAGGAAGGATGATGATGTGTAGCTATTCTTTGTTATCTTCTTTTTCATGTCTGCCTCATGTTAGTGCTGTTCATTTATCCTACACTACGGTCTGTTACTTTTTTCAGATACGATCGCTTCAGCCTCCTTATCCACTTATTCAAACTATTGTGCTTCGAAACGTTAAGCGTCTTGTCGAAAGCAGCGGCTCAATTATTGTTTTGTTAGAGAACTCTGTTTATGGACTTTTTGCTGTTCCTCTTGGTGCTCAGGTACTTCATAACACCATCCCTCACTATGGCTGGTACTTATTCTGGTTCTTTCACCTGAGCTATTTAGAACATATATTTTCTCTTCATTTGTCTTTTACTTGGTATATCTCTTTGCTTTGCTTATTTGCTTGAATATCTAAGTGTCACCAATAGAGCGTGTCATATATGAAGCATATATTGCCATTGAAACTTGTCACCTTAGACCTTTGCTTATGGCTAACGTCACCTGAGCCCTTTGTCTTCTCAGGTGCAGCTTGCAGGGGGTAAAAGACAAAGAAAAAGAACCAAAAAAATTAAAAAATCTCTGATATTGACTATCTTTTTGCTTATTGCAGATTGTACAGCTAACTGCATCTGGTAACTTTGAAGAAGCCTTAGCCCTTTGCAAGCTTCTGCCACCAGAGGATTCAGGTCTTCGAGCTTCAAAAGAGAGTGCTATTCATATCAGGTGAATTTCTTTTATCTGGACATAAGATTTTGAATTTTTTGAGATGATATATGGATGTATTAGGCCCTACATGTTATGCCATATATATTACAATCTATCTTTTTATTGACCATGCATCGCTTTTTGTCTAATTCACATTTTTCTACATCAGGATCCTGTTATCCTTATTTATTGGTATCTGATGCAGATATGCACACCATTTGTTTGACAATGGGAGATACGAAGAAGCTATGGAGCAATTTGCGGCCTCTCAGGTTGATATTACGTATGTGCTTTCTTTGTATCCCTCTATTCTGGTTCCGAAGTCAGTGTTGCTTCCCGAACCAGAGAAGTTAGTGGATGCTGGTTTGGATGCTTCAGATCTTTCTAGGGGTTCATCGGCTATGTCTGATGATATGGAAGCTTCATCTCCTGTACACTTGGAATCTGATGAAACTTCTGCTCTGGAATCCAAGAAAATGAGCCATAATACTCTCATGGCTCTTATAAAGTTTCTGCGGAAGAAACGGTTCTCGATTATTGAGAAGGCTGCTGCAGAGGGTACAGATGAGGCTGTTTTGGATGCTGCTGGAACCAATTTCAGGTCTTATGATTCAAAAGGACCCAAGAAGTTTAATAAGGTAAGAAACGAAAAGGTGCTACTTTCTCTTATTCTTAACGGTCCAAGGATCAGTTGAATGTTGATAGAATACTTATTTGTTCGAATTTCGCACTGCACTGTTAAGAATAACTAACTCATTATTGGGTAATCGAGGTAGTAGTTATAGTCCTGATACGTTCCTTTGATGGTTTTATGCAATCGTTTGAAGGTCTCGGCTCAAATGCCATTGGATAGCTGTTAAAAGTCTTCTCGGAACATAATAGCTGTTAAAAGTCTTCTTTCATCAATATATGTCGCATTCTTGATACGGAATATTTCATTGGGAGGCATTTGTTCTTATGTGTCTGCAATGAGTATTGGAATATGTATCCTGATTCTAGCTCATTTTTGTCATCTAGGGACGTGGCAGTGTCCCCCTCAGTTCAGGTGCTAGAGAGAGGGCTGCTGTGCTGGATACAGCATTACTCCAGGCTCTAGTTCTCACAGGACAATCCTCGGCAGCCCGAGAATTGCTGAAAGGTCTAAATTATTGTGATCTGAAAATATGCGAGGAAATTTTGCAGAAAATGAATCAATATGCTGCACTGTTGGAGCTGTACAAATGCAATAATATGCATCGTGAAGCATTGAAGCGTCTCCACCAGCTTGTAGAAGAGTCAAAGTCAGACCACCCACAACTTGAGCTCGCCCAAAAATTCACCCCCGACATGATTATTGAATATCTCAAGGTGAGTTTTTCTATTCCGGTTTCCATTTTGCCAATCTATATTTTCAGACCCTATGAATGCTACAAATTCAACTGCATCATTATGATCAACAAGTTATATGACGGGCCTATTCTGCAGCCTCTTTGTGCAACAGATCCGATGCTTGTGCTGGAATTTTCCATGCTTGTTCTTGAGAGCTGCCCAACACAAACTATCGACCTATTTCTGTCTGGAAATATACCTGCCGATCTGGTGAACTCCTACTTGAAGCAGCATGCTCCGAGTATGCAAGCTACATATCTAGAGCTTATGCTCGCAATGAATGAGAATGGGATCTCTGGAAATCTGCAAAATGAGATGGTAAGGTTTTTATTCTTCAAAAGGTCCTTCCGTCTATGCTTTCATTAGAATAATACAGTGGTGTGTTTTATCATGATGGTGGATTAAATCTGTGAGCCGAGTCCAAGACGGTGGCTACCAGTTCAATGTAGTTGCCTGTTACCTAGGCAAATTTTCAATTTTTGTGATTTATTTTCTAGCGTGATGATTTGTAGGTCCAAATCTATCTCTCGGAGGTACTTGAATGGTATGCAGATCTCAGTTCACAACAATGGGATGAGACAGCCTACACTCCGACAAGGAGAAAGCTATTGACTGCTTTGGATAGCATTTCAGGATATAACCCTGAGGGTCTGCTAAAGCGTCTTCCTCTGGATGCTTTGTATGAAGAAAGGGCAATCCTATTGGGCAAAATGAATCAACATGAACTTGCCTTGTCTCTTTATGTGCATAAGGTACTTTCAACGTTTTTTTCCTTATGTTCTAAGCATAAAAGATACTTGGGAATCATGGTCCAATTTAGACGATGGGGTTCGGTGCTCCTGTGTTGGCGGATGAGGATTTTTTTTTTATTTTTTTTTAATACTTGTGGAGGGTACATAAATTGGAAGTGACTTGACTTGGTATTGTATAATTGTAGCTTCATGTTCCGGAGCTGGCTCTTTCATATTGCGATCGAGTCTACGAGTCTCAAAATCATCAACCCTATCTCAAATCTCATAGCAGCATTTACCTTACTCTCCTGCAAATCTATTTAAATCCTTGGAGGACGACCAGAGATTTCCAAAAAAGAATCAGCAATGTAGTCTCATCTCCAGGCATAGGGATGCCCAAGGTGGGTTTGGCAACTACCTTGAAAGGAAGGGTAGGTCGTTCGACCAGGAAAATTGCTGAGATTGGGGGCGCTGAGGAAGATGTGCTTTCCAACCTCAGTAGTGTAGAAAGTGGCAAAAGTAGTGATGGTGATGTAGATGAAGGCAGCACCGGAGATGCTTCTAATATAATGCTCGATGAGGCCCTGGATCTGTTAGGCAAGAGGTGGGAAAGGATTAATGGCGCACAAGCGCTCAAGCTGTTACCCAAAGAAACTAAACTGAAGGTATGTTTGATGCTCTCCAACCTGTTAAAGGCCTTTGAATTTGTCAAATCCTCTGATCACTGCTTTTATATGCATAACCCTAGTGAAAAAAGATTGCTCAACTATGTATTGGCAATAGTCATCAAAAGCATCCAACTGTTGGTAGCCCCGTCATAAGTTTGCCCGATGTTTATGTTTATTATTTTCAATGAAATGTCTCCAACTGCAGGGAGTGACATACCATTAGATTAGTAGATGATTCCTTTCCAAAGGCGCTTATTGATGGATTCTCACTTAACTTTGTGCTTGCAGAATATGCTGCCATTTCTAGGACCCCTCGTGAGAAAATCAAGTGAGGCATATCGGAATTTTTCAGTGATCAAGAGGCTGAGGCAGAGCGAGAGCCTCCAGGTAAATCATTGTTGTAAACGAGTCCACAGGTTGATTGAGTCTACAAGTTTTGAACCCAATAACTAATTATTTGTTAAATTGGCCAAAGTTGTTGGGTTCCTATGAAGTGGGAGAAACCCTTAGGATTTTGTTCCTTGTTTCATTTGTTTGTTTTATTATTCTTGATTCAGATGTGCTCCTGTCGGGCTTCCATCTGCTCATGTCGACCGTGTTTCATGCTTGTAAGCTTCTGGCTAATTCAGCAACTGAAAATATGCAGGTTAAAGATGAATTATACGAGCACAGAAAGGCAGTAGTCAAGATATCCAATGACAGCATGTGTTCTCTGTGCAACAAGAAGATTGGGGCGAGTGTCTTCGCCGTCTATCCCAATGGGAAAGCACTAGTCCATTTTGTTTGCTTTAGAGACTCGCAGAGCATGAAGGCTGTCCGAGGTTCGCAGTCGAGGAAGAGATGACATCGACGTGTGTGGGTATATACATACACACCCTCTTGCATAGCATCTACGACGGTCTCGGCAGTTCATGTTAGCAGGACTCAAGATCGATTCTGTCTGGTTTTTTTTTTTCACCTGAGTTTTGCCTGCTAGAGGGACTCCCGTACAGGGGGCGCTCTGGGTTGAACGTGTGCAACTTTTTTTTTTTTCGTTGGTTTGCTCTTCACAATTTTTTTGTTTGTGCTGCTGTTGTGTTATAGAATGTGTGCGGTGCCCTGATTCATTGTTGCAAATTACTGGGTGGTGTTTATTAATTTACACTTGAAGGAATGCAAAGAAGTTCTTGATATTTTGGCTTCGAATGTATGGTAATTGAAATGAAAGAGCTGTGATTACTCCTGTTCGCATGGTTGTTATATTCTATTGCCTAGGACTCGTCTTTGAAGTAGTCCGCCGAGTTTGCGTCTCACCTGCTGAACTTGCGTCACACAAAACCTCTTAGAAGCAGTTAGTTCCATTGATCCCGACTAAAACTCAACAAAATAATAGCTCAGTAGTCGCTGAATCTGCATTTCCTGTAAAGATTCATGTACAACTAGATGCCCAATCAGGGAAGCAGACTTCAAGAATGTGTTCGATATGGTGTTATTGTTTGCCTACAAAACGGTACATGACGACACCAAGTTTTCGCCCTTCGGATGGGCAATCCTTGTGCAATACATCAACAACAAAGTACTTCTTTGCCTTCTTAAAGAACACTGATTCTTTCTTCCACCTCTTGAGATGAGCCATCAAGAAAACAACCTTCTTGTCACCTCCCAGGAGAAAATACTTCCGTGTCTCTATCAAAGGCTCGAACAGGTAATCGTGATATATGACATCTGACCCTATGATCACATCGTAAACTCTGCCAATGGCTTCCATGTGATCGAGATGGCCCCAATTGAGCTCGGTTACATTGACATTCCCATTGTTGGATGCCAACATGTCAGAGTTTAACATGGCATTGAACTTCAAGTTAGGGACAACATGCCGGAGATCTGTTACTGTAATGCTAGCTTTAGGAATGGCAGCAGCTGCAATCCCAACAAAGCCGGTTCCAGAACCGAGCTCAAGGATCCGGAGTTGACGCGGATGGGATGAGTGAAAAACGAATGAAAGAGGGCTGTCACTAGGGTTGCGGCGGTGATAGTCGAGAAGGGAGACAAGACTTGTTGCCGCAGGCCATAGCTGGAAGGACAGCCCTCTTGAGGACAGTTGCCGGATCACAAGTGTAGAATCAATAGACGAGATGTAGTGCCTTGAGAGTTCTGGAATGGTAGCATCGTCATCTGAAGTAAGTGGATTCTCATTTTCTTCTTGTCGTTGAGACGGTAACAAGGTCATGGAGGAGTTGGCATCGTAGAGATCACTTTCAAAGGCCAGCAAGTCGGCATCTCCTCCATGGTTACACAAGGTCATCAGATTTGTCATAGGCACTGCATCAAGAAGTCGAACAATGCTGATTTAGCAACGTAGCCCAAAAACTACATGCTCGTGTGTATGAGTTGTGTATACTATACCAGTTAAACTCGCGGAATCAAGAAGTTGCAGAACATAGACATGAACTTGAAACATGATCCATACTCCATCTATTTGAGGGCTTATTAAGTCACATCCAAGAATTCCGACTCAGGTTCAATGATCAATACAAGATCAAGAGTCCCTACTCCTAGGAACTTTATCACTTAGATCTCACAATAAATCTGAAGACTGACACAACCATAGTAACAAATACACCTAAATCAGCTACTGTAACGCCCCAAGATTCCATGTCCAATACCTGCTTGACACGTGGCGTTACCGTCGCTCCAAAGTCCGTTTGAAGCAAGGCGACAAGATTACAGGGGGTTTAAGTATCAGAAACATAGGAAATCAAGAAA
>JAOVYX010020321.1:0-17209 GCA_035668315.1 Drosera spatulata | reverse complement strand
ATATATGTTTAAGAATATAAAAATCAAGACTACGAAGAGGGACAAATTTGATACGGGGACGAGCTCATCGGGTTTGAGACGCGTAAGATATTACTGAGGGAGGAAGAAGGTTAGTTTCTTTTGTTCCGATTGTTGTCACATTGATGAGGGGCGGGTATTCCTTCGATGATTCTACGGTCGCATTGATGAGGGACGAATATCCCTTCGATGGTTCTGTGATCGCATTGATGAGGGACGGATATCCCTTCGATGGTTCTATGATCGCATTGATGAGAGACGGATACCCTGCGATGGTTTTGTGGTCGCATTGATGAGGGACGGATGTCCCTTCGATGATTCTGTGGTCACATTGGTAAGGGGAGGATGTCCCTTCGATGAGTCTCTGGTCGCATTTGGAAAAGAGGAAGGAAAAGTCTTCTTTTTCTTTTTTGTATGGTGGGGTCGTAATTCAAAGTGGAAAACAATATTACTGTAGCACGTGCTGAAAGAACCCAACTAATATTATCCCTGAAAATATGATGAAATAGGTCGACATAGGGATGTAAATAGGAATAATAAAGTAAAAGAGTGATTGGAGAATGTTGGCCCAAAAAAATAAAAAATAATTATGATAATAAAAAGAGGGTTTTAATATACTGTCAAGTGTGACGTGCTATAACAGGTGTCAGGGTTATAGCACGTGACTTTCAACCTATGTCAGTACCCGGGGTTTATTGAGCGAATCTTGTGCTCATGGATTTTTCTGTTTTCTTTGATTTGTTTCTTGTCTAGGTTCAGGTGAGGAGGGCGAAGCATCCGAGTAGTTGCACTGGGATGAGGTTCTCTTGTATTATATGTACTATTTAGAAAGTATGGTGGTATTTGAGTCTTGAGGCCCAACTATGGATGATTGTAATAATTGACTGTTGCGCTCTATCATTACTTGGGTGTGGTATCGAGAATTATATAATTACCTATATAGGAAACATATCTGTGGACTGAGTTGTGCGTGATGAGCTGTATTTATAATTATTTTCTCTTATGTTCTCTTATGTAAACCCTGTTGTGAAATTCGCTTGCTATGGACTCCTGTATGTAGCGACAGTGACGCCACGTGTTTTTAAGCTATTAAAATGTCGTGGCGTTACAAAATGGTATCAGAGCCATGGGTTTACAAGGGACCTAGATGAGGCATAAAATAGAAACGTATAGGACGAAAATATTGTAAGTTACAACTGGTTTAAGTACACTGATTGAGCATGTGCTTTGTTGTGGTGTTGCAGAATGAGTTGTAGCATCGAACTGGAAGTGGATAACGTACGGGAAATGACACCCCGCTATCACATTAGGACCAGACTGTGTGAGCACATCGACTGGGTCCGTAACCACTTCCTGTTAAAAGCTGTCGATCTGAATGGATGTTTTATCCAATCTTTCAGGCCAAAACCCTACTGAAGTCCCTTCCTCAAGAAGAGTTCAGGGCATCAAAGGCTGTTTATGCTTATGGTGATAGTTAATATGTTCTCTTTGTATTTGGCATAGCTTGATCCTTACAATCCTTGGAAGACTGGTTCTTGTTTTTCACCTTTCCATTGGTAGGATGTTCTTCTCTCCATTCGTCGATGGCTGACTGGGTGTTAAAAGATCATGTCTCTGTAGGATATGAAGCTTCTCTTGCAATTGCTGGTCACTGTTGTTAACTTGGTTAACCTTCATTTGGAAAAAAAAAAAAAAAGTGGGCTTAAACTGTTTTCAGGCCATAGTGCTTATTGCAAAGATGTTTTTACATGTTAGTAACAGTTTTCTTGATTAATTTCAACCTTTTGGCTGTGATGATGCGCTGGCCGAGCAAGTTAAGGAGTAAATTTTGACGACCTTCTATATTGTAAGCAGTGGTGATCTCTCAGCATGTTATTGGAAGATTGTTTTCTGCTGGTCTCATCATCACCTGTGAGTTCTCTGTTGGCCTTCTCTGAAGTAATTTATAATCTTGGGTTTCAGCATATTTTGTCTCAGAGACTGCTGCTGTTATCCAACTGAAAGGTCTGTTGGATGCCTATGGTAATTGTATGGGAGATGGAACTGAGGTACTCAAATCTAATGTTTTGTATTTACCATTTTCCTTTCTGGACGATTGTTTCTTCTACATCACATGTTGATGAGGCAGTACCAGGGGGTAACTGAAATGCTATACATGAGATTAGAAGTCAAGTAGTAGCATGTGGGCTCGGAATCAATACTAGGAGCAGAAACATATGAGGTTGGATATCCATATGAACTAAAGCTTTTCTTGGAGTCATTATGGTAGTGATGAAGTTCTGTTATGGTTTGTTGTTTACGTGTCATGTGTTCAGAAGTTGATAGTACACTTATTCTTGTCTCTTTGGCTCATCTCTTGATCTGCTCTGGAAGACTTGATGCTCAGGAGCATGTTCGTGTTCTATGCGTTTGTCCCCAAATCATGTAGGTGTGTTTAAAGGTTGATTCCATGATGTGGGAGGCTGCGCACACAAATGCTTTCCCATGATCAGGTCTCTTGTTGTACTTTTGCCAACTTAGATACATAATTGTTTTCACTTCCCATCTACCTATGGTGAGGATAGAGAAAGCCTGTCTTCGGAGAAAATTATCTTCCTCTAGAGCAACAACATATTCTGAAGATGTGAGAGCCCTCAAGATTTTTCCTTTTCCAAGGTGCATAGTTTACTCACAGCTGCTGTTTAACTGAGTCCTTGAGCTCTAATATAATCCAGCATTTTTTTTATCCACCTACGAAGTTGATTTCAAGCTCTGGGCATCATATTTTACTGTAAGAAAGATTTATCTGGGGAGTTTTAGATGGTGACTGCCGTAAGAAATGAACTCTGTTGAGGATGGTTTTGTTATTATGGAGTTCCCTAACTGATTTGTTGGGTATTTGGATGTTCCTTTCGCCTGCGTATAGTTAATTACTCTTTATTCTTTCCAGTGCAAATTGTGAATCTCTTCTTAGATGAGTTTGAGTACTTTTTGTCAGGCTGTTGAATTACTGTGCATTTCGAGAGTGGGAGGTGTCTCAGGTATCTGAAGTTGCTTATTCTAAGTAGGTTAAAGAAGATGGTTTTGTCGGTTGCTGCATGCATAGAATTGATCTGTTATGGTTTCCCTTTATAATGTTTTAAAGGTGCTGAAAAGGTGTGCCTCAAATCACATTCCCGCGTTATTTTCTTCGCGTATTCTTCATTCCCATGTGGCCTTCGCATGTGGCTTCCGTGTTTTCCCCGTTTTGCGTCCGTGTTGTTCTTAGTGTATATAAGGAGGAGAAAAAGGAAAAACAGAGCAATGGAAGTGGAAGTGCAGAGGTGCAGCGAGAGAGGCAGAGAAAGGGGAGGAGAAGAAAGGGGATAAGGAGTGGGATCCATATACATACATATAAAAACACATTGAGGGTTTAAGGGATTTATTTTAGAGATTATTATCTCTATCCCTTATTGTGAGATTCTCGATGTTTTGGGTGTAACTTCTTTTTGTATTTTCCTATTTGACTAGTGGATTCTTCGTCGTCGACGACCGTCCGTGATTTTTTCTGCAAGGGTTTCCACGTAAAAATCTTTGTGTCATTTATTTTGCACACTTGTTATTGTTTGTGTTTGTAATTAACAGTACCGTTCGTAACAAACTGATATCAAAACTTGGAACGTTTCAATCCTTATTTCCTACACGTCATAGGCTTAGGAACGAACGTTATTAAGTTTGGGATTTAAGTTATATTTTTTTACGGGTCCGTTTTTGTGTTTTTTTTTACAAAAATTAATTTTTCCCTCGAATGAACAGTGCTGAACAGTACAGTGAACAATGTACGAATATAGGCACTGTTTACACAATGTTCCGATGAACAGTACTCAGGCAGGAACCGTATTTTCGGCTTGAACAGCGTTTTAGAGAAAAAAATTCCCAGTGCGATGGCGCCTATGAAATTTGATGTGGAAAAATTCGATGACATAAACAAATTTGGACTTTGGAGAGTAAAAATTGTTGTGTTATTAACCCAACAAGGAATCGTAGAGGTTCTGAAAGGGATTGATAAATTACCAACAGAAATGAAAGACGAAGATAAGATGAAGATGGATAAGAAGGCACGTACGGCTTTACAGCTGTGTCTTTCTGACGACGTTCTTCAGAACGTCCTGAAGAAAAAGTCTACCAAGACTCTTTGGGATAAGCTCTCCATCTTATTCATGAGCAAATCTGTTGCTTCTCGCTTGTACATGAGACAACGTCTCCATTCTTTCAAAATAAAGGAATCGATTACCTCACTTGAAAACCACTTGACGGAGTTTCAGACTATCCTTGTTGGTCTGAAAAATGTTGGAGTTACCATCAATGATGAAGAAGCGGCGGTCATTCTGTTGTGTTCTCTCCCTAGTAGGTATGAGGCCTTTGTGACTAGTATGATCCATAGTAGGGATTCTTTGTGACTAGAAGATGTTAAGATGTCTTTGACCAGTAGCTAGCTGAGACACAACCTCTCGGAATCGTTCAGGCCCTCAAACTCTCATGATGCGCTATTCATCAGAGGAAGACAAGATCGAAGACAACAAGATAAGTTCCGAGGCCGATCGAAGAGTAAAAGCTCGAAGAAATTCGACTCTTGTCACTATTGTCATCAGAAGGGACATTGGAGGAACGAATGTCCTAAATTGAAGAATAAGCAGAAGAAGGAGGAAGCCCCAGTCGCTGGTATTGTCGAGACCCAGATTGTCTCGATCGTTTTTACATACGCCGTGGAGTCCATAGTAGCATCCACTTCAGAGTGGGTGATGGATTCCGGCTGTACCTTTCACATTTGTCCATATCGGGAGTGGTTCGTTACATTTGCTGAGTCCAATGACGACGTAGTTCTTATGGGCAACAATGCTGCCTGTAAGATTTTTGGTGTGGGAGATGTTCATATACGGATGTGGGATGGTGTTGTGCGAACATTGAAAGATGTTCGATATGTTTCAGCTATGAGGCAGAATCTTATCTCTTTGGGTTCCCTTGATCGTAAAGGATGTTCCTATCATTCTCGAGATGGGGACATGGAGGTTAAAGAGAACCGTATGGTGATTATGAAAGCTCGACTTTGTGATGGATTGTACTATTTGGTCGGCGCAACGCAGGATGGAGTTGCAGCATTGTCCGTCTGTGATGGTGAGGTTAGTTCTGAGATGAAGCTGTGGCATATGCGGCTTGGGCATATGGCGAATCGGGGGATGGATGTTCTGAGTTCAGCAGGCTTGCTTGGAGGATTGAAGACACAAAAGCTCGGGTTCTGCGAGGGCTGTGTTCTCGGTAAGCAGAAGAGAGTGTCGTTTGGAGGTGCGATGCACAGAACGAAAAAGACACTCAACTATATTCACTCAGATTTATGATAGGCATCGAAGCATGCGGAGATGGGAGGTAAAAAGTATTTTTTGACCTTCCTCGATGATTACTCCAGTTATGTCTGGATATATTTCTTGAAAGAGAAATCAGAGGTCTTCGAGACATTCAAGGAATGGTTGAAGTTGATTGAGACGTAAACCGGCAGGCAGATCAAGAGGTTTCGAACCGACAACTGGATGGAATTTATGAACAAGCAATTCTGGAGTTCTGTAAGGACAAAGACATTGTGAGGCATCGCACTGTCACTTATACACCCCAGCAGAATGGAGTAGTAGAACGAATGAATCGGACGCTCATAGAGCGGGCTCGGTGCATGATGATTGAAGCCGGACTGAAGGAGAGGTTTTGGACTGAAGCAGTTATGATGGCCGGTTATCTGATAAATAGGTCACCTTCCTCAGCATTATCGATGAAAACACCTTATGAGGCTTGGTTTGATAAGCCCGCTGATTATTCCAACCTTCGTATTTTCGGTTGTCCTGCATACTATCATGTTAGCGAAAGAAAGTTGCAACCTAAAGTCAAAAAGGCCATCTTTCTTGGATACCAGTCAGGTGTGCAGCGATACAGATTGTACTCCACTGATCCATCATCACCTGGAATCATCATCAGCAGAGATGTCACATTTGACGAGGAGTCAATGTTAGCCAAGAAAGTTGGACAACAAGGAAGCATTCAACAACAGGTGGAGCAGACACGACCAGTCGAGAGATCGACATTTAAGGTGGAGCATCAAGATGGGGAATCTTTAGATCCCAACATTCCCTCCGATATTTTACTACCAGTTCAAGAAGTGAAATATCCAGGAGTGAAACCACTAGTACCAGATCCAATCCAGATGGCACCCACTCTACGACAGTATCAACTTAGCCGTGACTGGGAACGACGTGAGATCAGACCCGCAGTTCGATATGGCTATTCAGATTTAGTGACATATACACACATTGTTAACGAGATAGTTGAGAATGAGGCTTTTTCATTCAGGGAGGCCGTCGTTAGTTCGAAATATGCCCAGTGGACTGCAGTTATAGAGGAGGAACTTGAATCTCTTCACAAGAACAACACTTGGACTCTAGTTCACTTGTCGCAGGGAAAACGCACCGTAGGGTGCAAATGAGTGTTCAAAAAGAAGGAAGCAGGCGAAGGTGGCGATGTGAGATTCAAGACCAGATTGGTGGCTAAGGGTTTCACTCAGAAGGAAGGTATTGATTATACTGAAGTTTTTTCTCCTGTAGTCAGACATACTTCTATTCGAGTTCTTCTTGCTTTGGTTGCTAAGTTCGATCTTGAACTTGAGTAAATGGATGTGAAGACGACATTCTTACACGGTGAGCTAGAAGAGGAGATCTATATGCACCAGCCAGAGGGTTTTTCATTGCCAGGAATGGAAGACCGAGTCTGTCTTCTGAAGAAATCATTGTATGGATTGAAGCAATCGCCCCGACAATGGTATCACAGGTTTGACATCTTTATGGCAAGTATTGGATACACACGAAGCCCGTACGATCAGTGTGTGTATCATCAGCAACAACCTGATGGATTTTGCTTTATGTAGATGACATGTTGATTGCTGGTAGAGGCAAGGGGACTATTGACAGGTTGAAGGCGCAACTCAGTAGTGAGTTCGATATGAAGGATCTCGGTCCAGCAAAGAAGATGTTGGGCATGGAGATCGAGCGGGATAGGAAGCGTAGAGTTTTGACCTTGAGCCAGAACAAATACATTGAGAAGGTTCTAGACCGATTTGGCATGAAAGATGCCAAACCCATTTCTACTCCCTTAGCAGCGCACATCAAGCTATTCTTGAAACTCTCACCGAAGACTGAGGATGAGGTGAGGAGTATGGCCTCAGTGTCTTATGCGAGTGCAGTTGGATCCCTGATGTACGTTGTGGTATGCACTCGACCCGATTTGTCACGGGCTATGTCAGTATGGGCAGACCTCGTAGAGGTCATTGGCAGGCTAAGAAATGGATCCTTAGATATCTTAAGGGTTCATCGGGATTGAGCCTCGTCTATGATGCAAGGCGAGGTGGAGACAGCAACAATGTTGAAGGGTTCTTAGATTCAAACTATGCTGGAGATTCGGACCAGTTTCTTGGAAGGCAACTTTGCAAGATACTGTAGCCTTGAGCACTACAGAGGTAGAGTTCATGGCTGTTACATCAGCTGTGAAGGAGGCGATTTGGTTGAGGAATTTGGCTTCAGACTTAGGTCTAAAGCAAGATAGCACAGTGGTTCACTGTGACAATTCATTAGCCATTCACTTGATCCGTGATCAGATGCATCATGAGAGAACTAAGCACATTGACATCCGGTATTACTTCGTACGGTATGTTAAGGATGTCTAGGTGGTTAAGATTGCGACTGCGAAAAATCCAGCTGATATGTTGACGAAACTAGTTCCTGTTTCAAAGTTTCATCATTCTCTGAAACTCTTAGGAGTGGAGGGCAGTTAGGCTCGTTTAAAGCCTAGGTGGAGGTTGTTCGACGACAATGATGATGATTTGAGTCAAGGTGGAGATTTGCTGAAAAGGTGTGCCTCAAATCACATCCCGCGTGATTTTCTCCGCGTGTTCTTCATTCCCGCGTGGCCTTCGCGTGTGGCTTCCGTGTTTTCCCCGTGTTGTGTCCGCGTTGTTCGTGGTATATATAAGGAGTAGAAAGAGGAAAAGCAGAGCAGTGGAAGTGGAGGTGCAGAGGTGCAGCGAGAGAGGTAGAGAAAGGAGAGGAGAAGAAAGGGGATAAGAAGTGGGATCCACATACACACATATAAAAACACATTGAGGATCTAAGGGATTTATTTTAGAGATTATTATCTCTATCCCTTATTATGAGATTCTCGATGTTTTGGGTATAGCTTGTTTTGTATTTCCTTATTTGACTAGTGGATTCTTCGTCGTCGACGACCGCCCGTGGTTTTTCCCGCAAAAATCTTTTTCTCAATTATTTTATGCACTTGTTATTGTTTGTGTTTGTAATTAATAGACCCGCTCGTAACAAAAGGCCTCAACTTCTTGTTCAGATAGTACATTGGAGGTTCCATGCGAAACTTTGTGAATTTTTCTAGTACTTAGTCTATGAATTCACGGGATATAGCTGGATTTGGAGCATGCCTCGGCATCTGTAATATTTTTCAGTGTAATGACCATCCAGGTTAAATTCAGATGTGCAAAGAACTGAGGATGGTGCATTCACATCATAGCTTCTCAACTCTGTAAGCATCTTGGTCGGTTAGGCCAGCTAGTTTCTGTCATTGCCAGGCTTCTAATGTAACGGTATCATTAGGCTATTTTTTTTGTTGAGTGTAATTGCATGTAGTATTGAGCGTACTTGACAAAGAGCTCACTGTCTTCCTGGGTCAATTATCTTGACAAGCTGAAGGTTGCTTACTTTGGTGTTTCCCTTCTGTAAATTGATGGTCGCATTGGATAAGAGGCCCCTTCTGTAAAGCGTGTGCACTTGCCTATCGGCTGGCTTTATCAACTGATTTGTCAACAGTGCATAACGTATTCCATATCTCATAACTGAGGAAGTACGAAGAACAACCACAAGAAAGACTTGACCGTAGTGAGAAGGTCCTGAAGAATCGAACGATAGCTCTATTCAAGGTTATTTGGTTGAAAAACGAGGTATCCGAAGCCATCTGGGAACCAGAAGATTTGATGCGAACGCACTACCCTCATCTGTTTCAAGGTGATTGATAGATTACTAAGGTTGATAGTTGAGACTACTTAGTTTCGAGGACGAAACTTTTAAAAGTTAGTAATAATGTAATGAACCGAGAAAATAAATATATTATTTATATTAATTATTGCGTAAGGAAAAGAATGCCGGAGGAGAACGTACAACTTAAAATACAAACACGCGCTAGGACTAGAAAATTTGGTGTTTGAGAATCACATTCTAATTTAAAATATGAATTCGTAAGAAAATACCAAAAATTTTGGTATTTTTATTTCAATGATCAGAGAACGTATTTTTACCAAGCATAATTATAAGGATAACGCAATCCCAAATTATTCTAATCTGACCAACCCCTTCACAGTCTCACCACCACCAATTTCTCCATCCTCTCAAGCTCCACCACCGCGCGCCACCGGCCACCAAGCCACGCCACCAACGTCGGTCGTCGCCAGCCAGCGCCCTTGTCTTCCCTAGCCAAGGCGAGCCACCACAAGCCAGACCCGAAGCTTCCCCGAGCCCACATCGACCACCGCCGCCTTGTCTTCCTCTCTCCGTCTTCCCCTTCACTCCTCTCTATTTCTCACCACGACCGCCTCTACAACAGCCCAGCCACCTCCGAAACCCCGCCGTTGACCATCTCCCCACCCACCCTCTCCTCCCTCATCCCCTTCCTACCCTGCCAGCGGCCGTTGCCAAACCCGCCGTCATCGAAACTCCCCCTCTCGGCCTCAACCTGCACAACCAACAACCCACCAGCCACAGCCAACCGCACCGTCGACTCCACAGCCGCCGCCATCGCCACCTCCTCGCCACCGCTTACTTCTCTCACTTGACACCCCTTCATTGAGGTAACCCAACCCTCTTCGAATACCCATGTGAAATTTATACGGATGTATGATGTGTATGGGGTGGATTGATGATGTGAATTGATGGAGTTTGAGACAATACGATGATCTGAGGGTTGCAGGGAGTTATGTGAATGATAATTATGTATGTAGTGAAATTATTGTCATTGTATAAGACGAGTATAGCGGATGTTGCTGTAGTGACGGTTATATTTAGGGGTGGAATCAGACCTTGTATGAAATATTGCAATAACGCTTAAACTCAAGTAAGGGACTAATGAGATTATTAGGCTTATACGTGCATTTTAGAATTTAATACATCCGTTAGACAAAATATAGTAAATTTGTCTTAAAGTGACCCTGTACAAGTTAACGGTAAGGAGAGTATTAGAGCTAAACGAACATTAGTACTTTTATGTTCGCGGTTAAGGTTTCGTTAAATTCTTGTTGAGGACTATATATATATAAGTCGTCTTATAAGAAAACAAATAGACATTTAAAAAGGGAGTTACGATAACAAAATGAAATATATATATATGTTCAAGAATATAAAAATCAAGACTACGAAGAGGGACAAATCTGATACAAGATGAGCTCATCGGGTTTGAGACGCATAAGATATATATGTTCAAGAATATAAAAATCAAGATTACGAAGAGGGACAAATCTGATACAAGATGAGCTCATCGGGTTTGAGACGTATAAGATATTGCTGAGGGAGGAAGAATGTTAGTTTCTTCCTTTTCGATTGTGGTCGCATCGATGAGGGGCGGATATCCCTTCGATGGTTCTGTGGTCGCATTGATGAGGGGCGGATACCCTTCGATTGTTCTGTGGTCTCATTGATGGGGGACGGATGCCCCTTCGATGAGTCTCTGGTCGCATTTGAAAAAGAGGAAGGAAAAGTCTTTTTTTTTTTTTTTTTGTATGGTGGGGTCGTAATTCAAAGTAGAAAACAATATTACTGTAGCACATGCTGAAAGGACCCCAACTAATATTATCCTTGAAAATATGACGAAATAGGTCGATATAGGGATATAAATAGGAATAATAAAGTAAAAGAGTGATCGAAGAACGTTGGCCCAAAAAAATAATAATTATGATAATAAAAAGGGGATTTTAATATACTGCCAAGTATGACGTGCTATAGCAGGTGTCAGGGTTATAGCACGTGACTTTCAACCAATGGCAGTACCTGGGGTGTACTGAGCGAATCTTGTGCTCATGGGTTTTCTTGTTTTCTTTGATTTGTTTTTTGTCTAGGTTCGGGTGAGAAGGACGAAGCATCCGAGTAGTTGCACTGGGATGAGGTTCTCTTGTATTATATATACTATTTAGAAAGTAGGGTGATATTTGAGCCTTAAGGCCCAACTATGGATGATTGTAATAATTGACGGTTGCGCTCTGTTATTACTTAGGTGTGGTATCGAGGATTGTATAATAACCTATATAGGAAACATAACTGTGGACTGAGTTGTGCGTGATGAGCTGTATTTATAATTGCTTTCTCTTATGTTCTTATGTAAACCCTGTTGTGAAATTGCCTTGTTATGGATTTCTGTCTGTAACGACAGTGACGTCACGTGCTTTTAAGTTATCAAAATGTCGTGACGTTATAGTTAGTATGCACATATCTGAGCAAATAGCAACAATGTTCATGCATATTTTTATGTTAGTATACAGATATTGATTTCCTTATAATCATTTTTACAGTAGGATTTCTTTTTTGAACATAGGCTCTTAACCACCGACCTGATGCAATGCTGTTGGAACCAATGCAAGACCAAAAAATATTGAAATCCACCAGCCACCCATAAGGCCTTCATCTGATGGTAAAAGGTCCATTATAATCCCATTGGCCGAAGGCTGCTACAAAATCCACGAGCACAAGCTTTGAGAAGCAAATGAGAAGTTCTAATAATAGAGATGATCATCCTCTGTTATCTCTTCTCCATTCATTTCAGTTCCTGTTCGTTTCTCTCTCTCTCTCTCCCCTTTGATCACTCACAATTTTTCAACATTGCAGACTCATCCAACCAAATTCTTACAAACATTTTATTTCCATCGTTAATCAGCTTCGTCTTTTCGAAACCATGGATCAGGCAGGGCAAGCGTCATCATGGAGTTATGTGCGATTCTTGGACGCTAGAAATGCGACCTACTATTGCGAGCCGGCACCCAATGCATGGTCGAGCGGCGTCTTTCACAATCATCATAATATTATGCAGGCTACACTTCCTGTCTTCCTCCTCCAACTCATTCTGATCTTCACCACCTCTCGGTTTGTTGAGTTTTGCCTGAAGCCTCTCGGTCAATCTGCCATTGTAGGCCAGATTCTGGTATGTAAATCCTTGCTATATTGCTTATCTCATCTTCTTATTCATTTGTTCTTTTAGTTTGGAATAAAATGCCAAAGATAGTGTCTGAGGAGGATGAAATCTATGCAGTCGACCACATGCCTGAGGGAAGGGTTGCTTATCATCGAGTTAACCCTACTTTGATTAAAAATTATCTTAAAATGAAACTCTTGATTCTCAATGTTTTTACAATGTTTCAGTTTTCATATTTTCTTGGGATACAATCATACAATACATAACTGGTTCTTTTTTGTACAATCAACAGGGAGGATTGCTGCTTGGTCCGTCACTTGTAGCGAGGAACAAGGATGTAGCATCAGTGTTGTTTCCAATGAAAGGCATATTAATACTTGAAACATTTGCAACATTTGGTATGGTGCTTTTCAGTTTCGAAATGGGTCTCAAAATGGACATGAACATGATGATCAGGCCCGGGCGTATGGCCATGACTATAGGCGGTACTGTATTTGTTATCTCCACATTGATCCCAGTCGCAATGTGCTTCCTTCTGAGGGCCAAAGTTAATATGGACTCCAGCTTATCAGATTCCCTTCCACTTGTAGCAGGAATTCAATCCTTGACGGCTTTCCAAGTTATCGCTTGCCTACTGACTGAGCTAAAGATCCTGAACACTGATATCGGTCACCTAGCTTTGGAATCATCGATATTTTGTGACCTCATTGGTATTTTAGTGATAGCATTTGGTTTTTCGGCCGCAAGTGGAAGTGGTGCAACATTTGTTGAGGCAATACTATCAGCTTTCGCTCTACTGGCTGTCATTATTTTCGTTGTTCGGCCTGGTATTCTTAAGCTTCTCTGTAGAAGTTCAGACCCGACTGCTGTTAGCGAGTTACACATTCTGATCATTTTTCTTACGGTACTGATGTCTGCATTTGCAAGCGAGTTCATCGGCCAGCACTACGCTTTGGGGCCTCTTGTTTTGGGTCTTGTTTTACCAGATGGACCGCCCTTGGGAGCGACATTAGTGAAAAAACTTGATACTATTGTTACTGGAATTATGTACCCAACGTTCATGGCAATAAGTGGATTGAAGACGAATGTCTACAATATGAGTTTTCAAGCGTTTTGGGTTGTAGGGGTCATCGTTCTGTCAGGGTGCATTGTCAAACAAGGAGCCGTGATGGTCCCAGCCATGTATGGAAACATTCCGCTTCAAGAAGCTTTCGTGCTGGGACTTGTGATGAACGCGAAGGGGATTGCTGAGCTCATTGTTTTCAGCTTGTGGAGATACGACGGGGTATGAAACTGTTTCTTCAAACTGACTAATCCATTGCATATGCGTCATTGTCTTGCGATGGTGAATTACTCATCATAGAGATTAGAGATTGCAGAGTCAATAAGCAAATCCTGTATAGATAATAGTTCTGAAGTTCAATTTCATGAGTTGCTGATATAATCTGATTATTCCTGTCACGTAATCATTGCAAGAATAAGAAAACATTTACCCTAGAGTTGCTGTACATTCATTCCGTCATCATATGTTCAAGTTTTAGTAAGCAATATTTTCTTCAGATTCTTTTTTGTCGGCATTTTTGCTAATTTTTCTGTGTTCTCTTATGCAACGTCTTATTGCAGAGAGTGACAGATCAAGAGTTCACTGCATCAGTGCTAATGGTTGTTATATTATCAGCGATCATCACGCCGTTGATAAGATATCTCTACGACCAGCCAAACCAGTATGTTGCTTTTAAGAGGATGACGATCCAACATAACAAGCACGAGAGCGAGCTCAGAATCATGGTTTGTATTCACAATCATGACAATGTTCCTACAATGATAAACATCTTGGAAGCATCCGCTGCCACCGAGAGAAGCCCCATTGCGGTCATTGGAGTAATCCTTGTTGAGTTGGTGGGTCGCTCAACCCCTATATTCTTAGCATACCAGCCTCATCGCTCCCTCGAGCCAAGTGCCTCACGGTCAAACCAGATTCTCAACGCCTTCCAGCATTATGAGAGACAGAACGAAGGCATTGCGACCGTGAATTTGTTCACCAACATGTCTCACAACGAAATAATGCATGATGACATTTGCCAAATCGCTCTCGACAAGAGGGCCAACATTGTCATCGTTCCATTTCACAGACAGTGGGCCATTGATGGTTCCGTCGAGACAGGAAGCCAAGCTGTCCGTGCCATGAACCTAAAACTTCTCGAGAAGGCGCCATGCTCTATAGGCATCTTGATTGACAGGGGAGCCGCCAGTGGCTCCATGACGATTCTCAACAGCAGGGTGACCTTTCAAGTAGCTGTTATTTTCATTGGGGGTGCAGATGACGCTGAGGCTCTAGCGTATGGAGCGAGGATGGCATGCCATGAGAGAGTTGCGATCACTGTCATTCGGTTCCTTCTGTTTGGAAATGACGACACGAGGGAACGAAAACATGACACGGACTTTGTTGACGAGTTCAGACGTGCCAATGCAGGAAACGATCACTTCGAATATGAAGAAAATGTCGTGAGGGATGGAGTTGAGCTGGCCGAAGCTATTCAAGGTGTGGAAGGTTCCTTCGATCTGATCCTTGTTGGTAGGAATCATCAGCAGTCGCAACTTCTCTTCGGCCTCGATAAGTGGAGCGACTTCCCTGAACTTGGTGTTGTTGGCGATATGCTTGCTGCTGCTGATACTGGTAGCACAGCATCAGTTCTTGTGATCCAGCAACAAAAGTTAACTGGGAACTCAGTTGCAGTACAAAGCAAGCCGAGTCAGTTTGTACATGATGTTCCAGATTCTGGAGCTAGAAGCAGTCGGCAATCTTTCTTGTCAATCTCCATAGATAGAGACGTTAGGTCGTAGTTGCCAGTTGTTTTCTTTGTTCTTGCTTGTAGTCGCAAACGTTTTCCAATAAAATTCTGGATTCATGACACAAACTTCGGGTGTAGAGCTATATACAACAACAGGGTGTGATCATGGAGCTCAACTAGGTTTTGAAGCTGAGATGTAGGAGGAGAGCAAAGGAGAACTGGTTTGAATGGGTGGCGTCTGTTCGAGATATGCCGCTAGATATAATGGAAGAGGAATGCTGGGCTGGTGTATATGATATGGCAGGAGAGAAATGCCAGGGCGATTAATCTTGGTCGGAAATCCTGTACTGAAGTACCTGCAAGGGTGCGGCGCTGTGCTCGCTGTGCTCTTATTTGAGTTTTGTAGCAGGACTGTGTCTTTTGTATTTGGAATATGTCATGGTTTATGTTTATGTATAGATGATGTAAGTGGGAACACTAGAAAAAAAAGAAGAAGATGAATTTGCGACTATAATTATATTTAGGTCGGAAATTTTGCGACTACATAGGTTTAGTCGCAATATTTACGACTATAAGAATTTAGTCTTGAATTTTACGACTAAAATCAAGAGTAGTGACTAAATTAACGAATAAAAAGAAACTTAGTTGCAAAGTTAATGACTAAAATATTTTTAGTACCTATTTTTGCGACCAAACAATTTTTAGTAGCCATTTTAGCTGCTAAAAAAAATAAATTCAATCTTTAATTTTGTGACAAAAATTATTACTAATCCCTAATTTTGCGACCAAAATCAATATTAATTGCAAGTTAATTTTCTTAAAAAACATTAAAAATTAATTTTATAATTTTACGACCAATATATATTTTATAGAGAATATAAATTATGACTTTAGTCTCACTATTGACGACTAATTTAGTGTATTAGTCGCAAATATAGCGACTATTTTATTGATTAGTCGCCAAACTAAAAAGTGCATATAATGTGTTTGCAAAAAAATAATCAGGTGTTTCATTTATCACATTGGTTAGTTCATGAGATCGTGGACAGTTGGTTATGGTCATCCTTATGAAAGATTGATATTACTATTGGCTTAATCTCAATTTCTAAGGGTTGGTATCGTTTTTGTTTTTGGTTTTTTGTTTTCGTTTTACTGACTGATGGACAGAATTGTTTAGTAATGGTTATTGTTTTTCAAATAGATGAAATGAAAGCAGAGTACTAAAAACCAAGAAAAATGCTTTTCAATTTCTATTTCCGGTTTCATTTAAGTACAATATTCAAAATCTCTCATAAAAAAACCATTTTATTGTGGTTTTTACTACTAGTTTTCTATTGCAGTTACTTATTTTGATTTTCATACTTTTGAAAACTTTAACCATTTTGATCCAAGACACATGTGTCTTAGACATGTTGCCATTCGCATATATTCCCTCAGTCTAAAATTATAAGCAAGGGTTGTCCAAAATAGGGGAAATTATGCAAAAATATCCAAATGAGTTTCACTTTACAGTCTGAAATTATAAGCAAGGATCGTCCAAAATAGGGGAAATTATGCAAAAATATCCAAGACACATGTGTCTTAGACATGTTGTCATTCGCATATATTCCCTCGGTCCGAAATTATAAGCAAGGGTCGTCCAAAATAGGGCAAATTATGCAAAAATATCCAAATGAATTTCACTTTATAGTTTGGTATTCGAAATATTTTAACTCACAGTTTAATACCCAAGTGAAATTTTATTTATGTTTAGTACCCAATAGCTCTGTGAACTGTAAATATTAACTCTGTGAACTGTAAATATTAATTCTGTAAACTGTAAATATTAGTTCTGTGAACTCCCAAAATCAAAATGGGTATCAAAATGTAAGAAAAACTTACGCTTGGGTACCAAAAGATAATTGCCCCTTATTATTGGGTACAAAATTGTGAGTTAAAATATTTCGGATATCAAACTAGAAAATGAAACTCATTTCAGCATTTTTGCTTAATTTACCTTCCAAATATAATAAATTTTTCTTCTTCTTTTAAGGAACCGATCACGGTTTTATGATTTGTAGGCAAAAAACAGAACGTGCTTCATAGAGTATCAAACCTTTCACATGCGTTAACCATATACATTGATACTTGACATAACCCTTAAACCAAAATCATGAAAAAGGCTTACACAT
>JAOVYX010020320.1:0-17211 GCA_035668315.1 Drosera spatulata | reverse complement strand
GAGAGCACACTCTGCATCATCTGTGAAATAGCTGGATTCTGCATTAACTGACTCAACATTGCTGGATCTGGAGCTCCGCCAAGCATGCGTTCTAAATCAGGAAGACCTCCAAGAGCACCTAAACCAGGTAAACTTGCAGGATTTGACCTGGTTGCAGGGTTTGTCTGGGTAGCACCTGAGGATAGCATCATACACATCATCAGCATCAGATGAAAAAGCTCACAAAACATCGAAGGAAGATGTAGAATAAAGGCTGCAGCATTAAGATAAGTGTAACAGCAAAAGAAGGGGGCATACCAGCAGTGTTAGTCCAAGGATTGGGAAGAGGGTTAGCATTTGGAGCAGCAGGCACAGCGGTGGAATCAGAACCAGTAGTGGAAGGGTTGTTAGCAGTGTTCCCAGGTTGCGAACGGCCCTGGTTCCCCAGAAGAGCGGCGAATGGGTTAGAACTCAAATTATTTCCAGCTTCCCCAGCCATTGTTGTTGCGTTAAGAAAAGGTTCCTGCACATTCTCATACATGCGCCTAAGCATGTTAAATCCTTCAGGTGATGATTCTATATTACTCATAGCTCTATCAGTGTTTCGCATCATCTCGCGCATGAGTTCAGGATTCCTGGCAGTCTCTAGTGTTTGCCTGAGAATGCTGGGATCATTCAGTATATGGCCAAGCTCAGGATTCCGGTCAATGATCTCACGCATTTGAGGATTGCTCATTATCAAGCTCCGCATTAGTTCGGGATTATTCATTAAGCTCTGAATAGCTGGCGTGTTCATTATTTCTCTCATCATATTGGGATTCTGAGTCAGCTGTTGCTGCATCTGGTCGAATTCCGGAAATCCAGCTCCAAATAAACCAGACCCTCCATTGCCACCTAGCCCACCAAGACCTAGCCCTGGAAAAAGAGAACCCCCAAGTCCAGCACCTCCCTGTGCACCAGCAGCATTCGCAGCAGTATTGGGTGCAGTAGCAGTTGGTGGGTTTGCATTCACAGCAGTAGCTGGAGCAGGTGTGGCAGGTGCAGCAGAGGAAGCGAATCCCTTGACCATGTGAACTGTATGATCTGCCTGCAAACCTATGAAATGAAGGGGATAAAACATCACATACATATGTAAATCTCAAATCATCTATCAGCGATAAAAGAACATCCAAGCATCAATTTCACAGTTGGAGAAAACAAAAATGATATGTCATCAAATTTTATCCCTGTAATCATTGGGGCAAAACTAGAATCAAGATTGCAAAGGGAAATCCACTCCGCCATCACTAAGAACAACAACGATCAGTATCGAGTTCAAAAAAGAAGAAGCATACACCAACCTGATGAAAGTATTAATCGATGGTTATCGGAATGTGAGGCAACCAAACGTATAAGAAACAGGGGCTTCATGACAAGTGACCGATTTAATTCATCCCAATTAACAGGGGAATACCAAACAAAATTCATAATCATCTCCATCAGAACTCGAGTATTCATATACACAGACGAACAAGCTTTGGAACCGTCTCGAGCAGGAAAAATCCCGTCTTCAATCAAATCAATAATCACACAGCAGACACAATCGAAACACCACCAATCACATACCAAAAACCAAAAATCCACCAAACAAATCCCCAAATCCAACCAATCAAATCTCCAATTCAACCATACCACACCCAAATCAAACCCCCAAAATCAATCGAAACATCAAATCCCCAAATTAAACACTAACTCCTCGATCGCACGCACCATAACTCTCGAGAGTTTGATCATCCTTCAAGATCCGGCCTTTATAGATCAATTTCTGCTGATCAGCCGGCACATCGCAGTTCTGCGCAATCAACACCTTCAAATCTCGGACCTTGGATCCAAGCCTCGTTTGCACCGCGAACTTCGACGCGTTCGAGCATCGTATGTTGACCGTCACCTCCTCGCCGCCGCCGCCTTCAACCACCTCCTCTTCCTCGATCGTCGCCGCCGTTGGATCGCTCGATTCTCCGCCTTCTGCGCCCATCGTGTTGTCTCTCTAGATAGGTTTGTTTCTCTCTCTAGAATTGAATTTGGGGATTTTGAGGCGAAACCCTAACCCTAATATATCGAATTTATGTGTTTTTTTCGTTTTGAGGAATTTTAAGTAAGTGAAATGAAATTAAAATATAATTTAAAAAGGGTGAATTAGAGAAAATATAAAATAATTTAAAAATTTAAAATAATCAGGGAATATATAATTACTATTATTTTCTTCGTTTTAATTTTGATGCATCATATCTTTTTTTTTTATTTAAATTATAATGATTTCATTCGATACAATAATTTATATGTGTGTTAAATTAATAAAAAAATATAATCTTACTTGTGTGAGATGAAAGAATGAGAAAAAAAAGACAAAAAATGATAATATGATGTAATATAATGTAAGGATAATTTAGTATTTTTATATAAAAAAATTATAAATAAGAAAATGTTATAATTTGAATCATGAATATAAGTCTCGTTTTTACGTGAATTCACGTCTGATCGTCTTACAACATATATTATATTGAAATACGATAAATTTATAAAAAATTACGTTTAATTATCGTTATATACATGTCAAATTTTATATCGATACATATATTATATCAAATAATTATTTTAAATTAAAAAACATATGTGTTATGATATTAACGTGCAAGATGATTGATGTTGATATATGGCGAGATCTGGAAAAGCATATTCTGGTTTGAGATATGTTCACAATGCGGCGTCCTTGTAAAGAGACGAATGGGAATTTGCCACGTGTCGTGGAAGGTTGGTGATGGGCTTTTCTGTTGGGCAGTGACGAGTTTCGGCCCGAATGGGTTCCACTAGAAGAAGCCCGTTTCGGGATTGAATAGAATTATCCGATTTACTGATTTTAGCTTTTTGTTTACTCTCTTCTTCAAACTATTCTTGTGACTAATAAAAAAAGGGACCTTATATAGTATTTTGATGAGATTTATTTTTGCATTTAACAATGTTGAATCTAACAATCCTTAATCATCACGTCACCTTCACCGTACGAAGACAGATAACCTATTAGTTTATCCGTCCGTACAGTGATGCACGAGACAAAAACAGAAAAAAATATTGATCGTACGATAGACGAAGGATATAATATAATTTTTCAATTGATATAGTAATGATAAAGTAATATTAGTTATAAATCATCTTATTTGTCAAATATTTTTCAAAGAAAATATTATTGTCTCCTCGTTTATTTTATTGATCGTTGAAATTAACATTTAATATTAATCGTTGATTCGATAAATATTTAAATTAAATCTTTACATCTTAAAATTCAATCAAAATATATCGATTGATCAATAAATTTTATTGAAATAATCTTTCTTTTTTAGTTTGACTAATTATTGTATTTATTTTTAATTTATTAACATTCAATCGGAATCATTGGATGAAAAATTGAACGATTCAGATCAAAAGATCTCAATTGAAGATAAAACCTTCTGTATTTGCTTAGTACTCCATCCGTTCCATAATATATACAACACTTATATATTTGTACACTCCAAAAATATATACAACATACCATATTTACCAATATTTTCACATAAAAAAATCAAAACAATCATCATCTGTTATAATATATCCATCATCTCCTTTCGTAATTGTTAGAGTAAACCCCACTAGCATAAAAAAATTATTTCTTCATCAAATTCAACACACACATAAATACGCATATCGAATCAAACCATTATCTATATTTTGGAACCGAGGGAGTATATGATATAGATATGACTAATGTTTTATCGTAAATTTATATAAAATAATATTTAATCATCCCATCACGCCAGTGAAAGTTCATCTCAACAAGACTCTTAACTATTAACACGTTAACAGAATTGGGGAAGGGAAGGAGAATTTAAAATGGTGAATGTTGGCATGCCCTGTACGTTACCCAAAAGAAACAAACAGCAGAGTGAAATTCCATTCAATCTGATAACAGAGCTTGATTAATCAAGTGCGATTGAACAACAAATATCATATTGTACAGCATACTAAAAAACGTTAGCAGCTGCAACTCAAAAGTGTTTTGATACATCATATCCAAGAACTGAAGTTGACTGGCCCTGCGCCTGCTCAATGTTGCTGCCGGGAGGCCATACCATACTGATGGAAATTTATCTCCTGGCTGGTGGTGCAACTCCCCTTCCTGGTGCACCACGACCAGCGCCCTGTGCCTGCAAATAGATGAGAAGATCAATCAAGAATGAACCACCATAAAGCCATAAGCTCACATATTGTGTAATCCTATATGAGGAATTGCGAATGCCGATTACACAGCCAAGGGAGAGAAAAATTAACAGAAAGCATACTAAGAACTTACTTTAGCTCGCATTGCAACAGCTCGTCCACGACCTACTCCGAGGGATGTACTCTTACCCTATGGAAATACAAGAAAAGGTAACAGTGTCAGAAAATAAAATGCCTCCATAACCTAAAAGTCGATTATCGGATGAGTCTAAGCAGAAGTCATAGGAAATGATGATGATCCAGTGAGCAACCAGTCCATGAGTGCATCAATGAATGGCGCCAATGCTTTCAGAGGAAACAATAAGAACCTTAGGACATGAAAGTACATGGTATCATCTTTCTCCTTATTATTGGGTCAGTCATCAGATATCGGCATCCATATAAACTATCAGCAATTGCATGATCGAAGGAAGAGAGACGCACCTTAATTTTAGCATCTAGGCGTTTGAACATAGGAGCGTTCTTCAGCATATCTGGAATTATGATAAACCTGGTAAAGAAAAGGATCAGTTCCATTCACTTATACTCCCCAAGGAACCACTTTCATATCATACCTTACTCTGCTGCCTCGGATGAAGACATGCTCCAAGTCAGAGGTTTTTCCATCCTGTAAATGAGTTCAAAAGGATGTTGATTAAAAGAATCGAAAGAAGTTTTGCAAGAGATGTCAACTATTTCCTAGATAAGAGCGACACCAAAGGAGGAGAGAATTTTCGAAATTTCACTAGTCATTCTCTACCTAGATGATGTATCCGCTACATAACTCGGAAGACATAACGAACTTGAAGTCATTCTCTACCTAGATGATGTATCCGCTACAGAAAAACATAACAAACTAATGAGATAAAAAGACCTCTTTTGCTAGTGATTGTTAAATATGCACAAAGAATATGACATAATAACAGTTTGGCACAGGAATAAGTGGCATATATTTTCTCAAAAAAAAAAAAAAAAAAAGAAAGAAAGAAAGAAAGAGTGGCATATATATTAGCTTCTTTTCCGAAATTCTCGTTGAGTTCATTTCTTGAGGAGAAACATGCAGTCCAGAGAATGTAACATTACTAGTCCTCAAACCAATCAGCAACCTTACCCAGGAAAACACAAAAGGAAGGGAACACATCGGCTTAAATGCTCAATGGCGAGCACCCCACACACAACAAAACAACCGACACAATCGCGCCACCACAACAAAGATGCAGAAACTCGCATCCACAGGAAAATAGCTAAAGACGATCACTAGAAAAATTCTGACTCATGGCAATGCTTTTCCATGTAGTCATTAACAAGCTTCTGTTGGTCAATTTAGCCGGTATAGGAAATTAACTGATAGTGTTGGAAGCATTGGTGTTTCAAAGACCTAGTCAGGACAATCATGGACTCGCAATTGTAGTCTCGAGCATCCATTCATGACACTCTTCAAGCATTCATCTCATCCAATAAGACAACCGGAGAACCGCTGAGAAATCATTCACGCAAAATAACATCCACGAGACAAATGCCACTACTCATAACGGCGGGGCACACTGCTCATTTTCATCTATTTTATATCATCACAGTGAGTATTGGAACCTCATAACCAATCAAAAACCTAAATTTCAAGCTCGCACAATAACAAAGCCACAGCAATCAATCAAAACCAACAAAAACACGTAACAGAAATATATCGAGGACAAGCGCGATAGAGCGGAGTTGAATCAAACCTTGGAGGTGAATGTGATGGATTCGAGCTGGCAATTCCAGTTATCCTCGCACTCGACCATGGTGCCCCTGTAGAGCTCGCCGGTCTTCAGCTCCACCGTCACCACGTGCCCCGTCGACTCGTGCATCAGCTTCACCGGAATCCCCAAGCTCCTGCTCATCTTCGATCGTTGTTTCGCCGTGCGTCGACGTCGCTGGGATGGTGGAGCGCAAAATCTTCACGTTTAAACCCTAATTTTGAAGACCTGAAAAGACCAGGAAGATAGGGAAGGTGCCATCCCAAAGACATTTTTATGTTAAATTCTAGGCATTAGGTTTACTATGCGTTAGTATAAAACCTTTAACGCTTTAATCCGAAAAATTATCAATGTAAATTTTGATCGATATCATGAGAATATCAAATATTTTTTTTATCTCAAAAAAATTATAATTTTTTGTCCGGACACGTGTGATGGTATAAATTTTGATTAGTGTTACGAAACGATTAAACGTTATTTTATAAAAAAATATATGAAATATTAATGATAATAAACGTTATGTATTATAACCTGCGATAATAGAAAATATAAATTGTATCGTTTATATGAATAACGAAGTTTTTCAAATTACGTATGGAGAGATAAACATTGCAAAATTATGGGACAGAGATAATATTATTTTATAAGTATAATTTTGTGGTGAAACATCAGTTGTAATATAAATTATGTAATTTCATATTTTATGTCGTATTTTTTATGAGACGGAGAGGATATAAGTTAGATTAGATTCTGAAGGCAAACAAAAGTGAAATAAAAGCTCGCAATGTCGATAATCTAGTTTCTTCAATTCAAACATCTGATAATGTCAAGCAAAAAAAATCAGTTTAACACATTTTTCAACTTATTTTTGTTTCGAATTTTCAGTAAAAACAAGGTCCTTTGCCACTTTAGAATAGTGGAGAGCAGGAGGAGTGCGATGCTAAAAGATTTCAAATTAAGCCGTATTTGATCATATAGTCAATGTAGCCGAGTAATCAGTTTCCATTGTTGGCCATGCTAATCAGAGTCCGATGTTCATCATCATCATCATCAATATCCAATTTCACATATGCTCGCCCATGTGTTCTATGAAAATTGTGTATTCTAGGAAGGAATAATGAAAAGGGTTTCATGTGATGCGTTGTCACACCCCAAATCCAAATCCAAAAGAACGTGATCGGTACGTGAATTATAATTTATAACATTATAATCCACGTCAGTTTTATAAAAATTCATAAAATAAAAATACATTTGTCTTAAACTTGTACCAAATTATTCTAAAGATATCTTATAATATTCTCTAAATCTAAATAACAATAAAAAAAAATGCATGCGATGAAAGTTCTAAGATTTTCGCTGTCAGAACTTCCACGACGTCCAAGCTAATCCTGTGTACCTGCCGTAAGAATGACAAAGCATAAAATACTATCAGCTGTAAAATTAAGCCAGAAATTTAGCACACTGGGTAACAATGACACACGTATAAAAAGAGAAAATTGTTACAATTTAAAAATAATAAAGGGTAGTTGGTCTCAATACAATTAAAGATCAAATAGGGAGTATTTAGCAAATCAATAAGAACAATCAATTAGGATAAAAGGTGCTACAACCATATATACTATCAAGAACCCCAATAAAAAGTCAATACCTCTCTCAAAAAACACATACACGAAACAAACAGAAATATGAGCTCTAAAACTTACATTCAGTCAAACTGAATGCTAAAATAATCACCATGTCCATCTAAAACAAATCAACTAGTATGGATATTCATGATCAATCATACAGTTATACTCGACGATGGATCCAACATGCGTAATCATGTAAGCTGATCCTATATGACAAATATCACATGTTGAGACATTTTAGAATCAAATCCCTAACGGCTCTATCCCTTAGAAGGTCAGAATAACCTCTGGATTTATCTGACCAACAACGTCTTGAGTCGTTTCTAACCAGAAAACGTCTCAAGGCAAGTAATGTTAAAAATAACGCGGGAATCAAAACACGTTACATCAACAGATATCAGAAGGAAGCAATTATCACAGAAAGACTTACAAAAATATGGATCATCAAAACATAAAAAACAATAAAACAAACAACGCCGTTTTTAACTCAATCAATTAAGTACGACGTATGTCTGTCGTAGCACAAAGAAGGGTACTCAAATGGGTTTTAAAACAAGAGACAAGTGCACTCAATTCTCACATAAATTCCGTGAACAGTAATCCTAACAGTTGACGATGACTCAAAGTGAAACGAGTATCCTGAATATATAAATGAGAAAACATAATCACTATCACGTCATCTTTCCTAAAAAAAATATAAAAAAAAGGTTTGCGCCTTCTTACGAAAATTATTGCAACTTTCTGTAGAACTATCAAAATTATGATTTCTTTATATGGTTATAAAATAGACTCGTAGATCTTTTCAACAAGGTATAATACATGTCATGATCATTTCTGGTGTAACGGATAATTGCATTTAGACTTAATGTATTTAACCAGCGAGGTAGCTATACCTTTCAATATATTTTAACTTATAACTTTTTATACATAACTCCAAATGATACGAAGTTAATTTTGTAAAAAGTAGACATACAAAGGTTTCTAAAAATATAAATTTGATATTTTAAGTCATTCTTACTTATCCCAATCAATTAAATTTATATCCATCATCAAAATAAACCATACTGTTTGACACCTTCTCACTCTTTTCTTCATAACTTTCAGTATAAAACTGCAAATCTAATTTCGTAAATTATGTAGTAAATTAGACTTAAAGACCGTTCTAGCTATATAAGATTTTCTATATAATCATTCACCATTATAAGCAGTTTATTCAATAAACATGGATCAATCTGCACACGGAATAGGATGACCTTTCAGCATTTCTCGCCTTATAACTTCATGCACACACCTTCAATTGATAAACCGTAAATTTTTCCATAAACTAGACATTCTAAGCTTCATTACATGTGAATTCAAAACCTATAAGCGAACCCAATATTTTCTTATGAATTTACCAACATTGTAGCAGAAATCTGTTTTTTCCATTCAATCATGTCTTCCTCCCCAAATTAAACCACATAGCTAATAATCAACACATTCATCATCAATTAAACCACCCAATATCAGACTTTCAAACCTTAGATAAACCCTAATTTTATCATTAGGGATTAGAAAATCGGATTGAGAATGAGGATACGTACCAACACTATAAAAAAGACGAGATCGTCGTGTGGAGGAATTAAGAGATTGATTGACGATGAAGTTAGGTTATTTTTTTTCTTCTTCTCTTTTCCTTCTCCTTCTCTGTGGGTCGCTAGATTTTGAGAAAAGAAACTGACGAATGTGAAAATTGTTTGAGTTTAGTGTTTTTAAAATCTAGAGCTATTTATATAAGGAGAAGATAACTTCATCATAAATCAATATATTAGGATATATTAACCTAATTTTATTTTATTTTTATTTTTTTTAGGTTTAGACTAATAATATCATATCAAAAGTTTATCAAAAATATCTTATTTGAGTCAAAAACATGAATTTATTTACTCAAAATATAATCTCAATTTTATAAAAATAAAAAAAATTGATTCAAGGGTAAAAAATCATAGAAAAATATAATTTAGGGTCGGGATATTACATGCGCCGAGTGATCTAAAGAGAAAAAGGGTTTCAAGTTTGAAATGAAAGAGATCAGGAGATCAATAACTCAGAGCTACATTGAAACGGGAACTCTAAATAATGGGTTGAAACGGGAACTCTAAATAATGGTAACCCAAAGTGCACCGATGACTTTATAATCAATCTTACTAGTACAAGACGAGATACACGAGAACTCTAACATCCAAATCATGCCCGAGCTGACGTGCACATGTCCTTATACATGTAAGTGACAAACACCCACAATAAAATTATAAATAAGCGAAGCAGTATTC
Organism: Drosera spatulata; assembly: GCA_035668315.1. Lineage (NCBI taxonomy): Eukaryota > Viridiplantae > Streptophyta > Magnoliopsida > Caryophyllales > Droseraceae > Drosera > Drosera spatulata. The sequence goes on along the minus strand of JAOVYX010020320.1, from coordinate 7,284 downwards.
TTTTCGAGTGAGTCATTCCTTTCTTCTACCGTGTGCTAAACAAATGGTATTGTCAGGGATGAAGAATGTAGTCATGGAGATTCGATGGATGTGTCACCATCCAGAGCGTTGATCAACTGCTCGTAGCTCTCCTGTGTTCAACGCGAATTTCCGATGCTTTGACAAAACTGAAGGAATTTTAACTGCTTCCAACCTAGAAATGAGATCAATGTGTCAGACACTGATCCTGTCTGCTCCGTAGCAGCGTTGAGTATTGTTTGCAGCATCTGTTGGGGATCGCCATGTGCCACAACCAATATCGTGCATCTGCAGATTACACAGATCAGATTGAAGAAAACAAAACTAGTTCTTTCATGGTACTGAGCACATTAGTTGACTGTCAGTGGTTTACTTCTTTGCAGAAAACTTGAAGATTGAAAAGACAGCATACACACTGGATGAAAGAATTAAGAAAGCTTCAACAGACAGAGAATGCTGCATAGTACCCTTGAAACTCTGTCTCGATTGTTTGCATGGCCTTGATAAGCCATGCCACGACATCAGCGGCACTTTCTACACCTTCAGGTTTTTCAAATGGATCGTTCTCATCAAGAGCCCATATTTCATGATACTGATATGAGAAGAAGGACAAACAACGGACACATTGCAGATATAAGAAATATCTATTACTATTAACTTAGACATTTGGAAAGACCTGGCACTGTTTCTACGCAACGTCCTACGATACCAGAAATAAATGAGAAATTACTTTATCACGGGATTGGAGCTCGAATGAAGGGCCAAAATAACGCTCCCGAAGATCTTCGATCACCTGTACAAGAAGAAACGGTATATGATTAACAAATACTTTCACCACCATTAATCTCGACCAAGGCAAATAGGTAATGCCTTCCAGATGAACTTATGAAACTAGCAGAAGAGTAGATGCTGCAAAAATAAGCCTGACAGTTTTCCTATCAATGCTGGATCCATTATAAATGTCCAATGGGATCAGTGTGGATGCTGCAAAACAGGCAACAATTTTTTCCTATCCTACCTAAGCAGCAGGGTCTCTTACATTCAAAATCGGTGATCATAAAGCTTGGAATACGCATACCTTACATTGAGGACCTTCAAATGGTATATCCAAAACAGATGCAACTTCTCTAGCAGTGTGAGCGGTTCGAGCAAAAGTGGGGTAGCAGATGCGGATGCTTTCCAACGGTATGCCACCATCCTAAAGTTCCTACAATGAGATGCAGCTTCAACTTCTTATTTATGCAAAATGAAGGAAAAAAAGTAAAAGATTTCCCAATAAGTATGATTATTGGCTATGAACACAAAATTTTCATCCTTCATGTTGACTTGAGGTCAATCACGGACGATGCAAAATCTCAAACCTTACTAAGTTTCAAGCAAAATTTCAATGTTCTCAAACACCCATCCTCAATTCTTCTGTCCATTATCCCATCAGCAGATCGACAAAAAGCACAAGGAAACTACCTTTTGGAACAATTCCCCGGCCAAACGGGCTTGTATAACACCATCCGGCGCCAACTGACATTCTCCAAGCACCTCATTTTCCTGATCGAAATGTATCACATCATCAGCCTAGTAAATTCTGACATACACTACCAAACCAAACAATTCATCAACAAAACCTAATACAATCAAAATCTCCAAAGTACAAAATAAATCACATCCAAATGACAATCAACAATTAAACAAAATCATGAAACCAAATCACGTAACCAAATCTCCCTCATACGCCGATTGATCCCGATATGTTTTTTTTCATCGATTGATTAGAGCAACAATTGAGATCAGCGATGGGCATAGAGTCGTGCGAACCAGGGAGGAGACGATGAGGCCTTTCTCGTTTGGTATGCTCTTGCCGTGTCTCAGAACCAATACCTGCTCCGCAACCACTTCGGTGGCGGCGGCGGCGGCGACGACGTCATTTTCTTCGGCGTCTTGAGGATGATTCTTTCGCTGTCGACGGTGTCTCTCCGCCACAATCTCTCCTGCTATTGTGATGGGAGTTCAAGAATTGTGGGATGAAACCAAGTTTTGAAATGGAAAAAGATACTCCTTGAGATCGCACGGAATCATCTAAGTGATGAATTTCAACATCATTTTGAGTGGTATTGGTTATAAATATTCGTATGAATTACTATAAATTATTAAAACTAGATTTTTTTATATAAATTATAAAATTTTTAAAATTGACAAATTTTTAATGTTAAAATATAAAAAATAATTATATTTTATATTAAATTATATTTTATTTTTTATTATTTATCTATTCATAATTCTCGTATTGTTTCTGAATTGTTTTTTATGAAATTGTTTTGATAATCGTCAACTATCAGTATTCTGGGGCAGACCCTCCTCCCTCTTTTGTTGTCACGCATCTGATCTCCCACACCACCATCACTCCCCCTTTCCCCCAACCTCCATTTTTCCGACACCGATCATTCATCTCCTCCTCAACAATGTCCCGACAAACCCTTCCTCTCCTCAAACGCCTCATCTCCGCCCACTCCTCCACCACCTTCACCACCCTCCGATCCATAACCCTAGCCCCCGACGCTCCGATCCACGGGCCGATGATGACGGAGAGGAACGAGGAGAAGCCGGAGAAGGAGACGGTGAATGCGAACAAGGCGTGGAATACTAAGAGTGGGATGGGGTTGAGTGTGATGCCGGCGTGGGGATCGGTGAGCTTGATGGAGTTTTTTATCTTGTGCTGTCCCAATTTTGATGCCTGGTTTTGTGATTTTTGTGATGATGTGAATATGTTATTACGGATTGTGTGGAGGATTTGATGGTGATGATGGTCATGATTTGTATATGTGGGGTGGTATCGTCTGATTACAATATGTGATTCGATGTGAGATTCAATGTATTAAACCTTTAGGGTTCCCACTCAAAACCAATGAATAATGAGTGGAGTGAGGGATCTTATATGTAGATGTAATATTTTTGTCCTACCGGATGCAGATGAACTATTCTCAATATTGTGTGTTCTGACAATCCGTCGATGGAGCTATTAGGGAAGGCAGTCTGTTGTTGATTGTCTTTGCTAGATACTCTCACATTTACGCTCCCTCCCATGAATTCTTGAAATGTTCTCCATATATGTCGTCCTGTGTCCTGAACGTACAGCACTGTGTGACATTGGGCCTGCCTTGGAGGCTAGTATAACGTAGGTTTGTTCTCGTTTAATTGCCGTAACAGTAATACAACCTGGTTAGCATGAGTAGTCAAACAGTGTATTGTTGTAATTCTGTGGAATCCTGTCGCCTATAGCTCAGCATCTTTCACCACTTTTTAGCAAGAGGGTTGGCAAGTGAGTGATAGTCTTTCAACGGAGAGGCCGGTTTGCCCATTTCAGATCAGTAGTTCTAGGAGAAATGGTGCAGATCCGCAGTGTGATATGCATAAGATTTTGTGACTTGTCAGCGTTATTTATTTATTTATTTTTTATTTTGTTGGAATGATGGATATATGCCATCTTTCTTTTCTGTTATAAGAGTTGCTGATGACTAGTGATTGGATTTGCAGCCGACTCCAAATATATATGGCACTCTCTTGGCCAATGCAGCAGGTGGTATTCCTGGAAGAAGTGGCTTGATGCCAAGCGGTACGCTCCTCAGACCTTTACCTCCTTTTTTCTTCTTTTTTTTTTGGTTTCTTGTTTATACCACGAAGAGATCCGGAAATGCTTAGAAAAGCATACTTGTTCACGAGCTGTGTTGGTATGAAACCGAAGTTGTATGCTTTTGGCTTTCTGCAATTTTTATGTGGCCCAGGATGTTATTTGTCTGACCAAGCTTTGAAAATATGTCAGGCAATGTGTACTCGACACTAGCGCATGATGCGTCTACGGGACCTGAACAAAAGAAGGCGACCCCAGCTGCTTCGTTTCGCCCATTATCTCCTCACCTTGTTGTTTATAGACCGCAGGTGAATTCGGTGGTTTCAATTGCCAATAGAATCTCTGGGATTCTCCTAACAACCATCGGCCTCTCCTATTATTTTCTTGTATTGAAGATGGGTTCAATCGGCTTCACTCATGAGAGCTTCTACCAGCTTCTCTTTTACTCGTCAAAGCTCGTCCCGCTCACCGTTGAGATCTCCGCCTTAGCTTTTGCTTATCATGTGATTTATGGAATTCGTCATCTGTGGGCGGATTTTCGCGGTTAACTATATGAAGGAAGGAGGAAATAATTATATCAGCTGTTCGAACTAAAGGTTGTTATGTTGTTGAAACTCCTTTCTCGCAGAAGCTAAACAAATTTCATCTTGTTAGCGCTGTGATATATTTCTTCAACAGTTGTTTTGCTTTGGTGGGATGGACTTGCAAATACTCGCCATCTCTGTCTGAGTGTTGTTTTTGTATGAAGTATGAACTCGAGTTCCTCATTGAAAATAAATTGAATGGGAGTTGATCTTTTGCTTCGTCTCACACCTGCAGGGATGTTTATCAGAAACCGATTTTACTGATCTCAATCTGAAAGAGAAGACAGGGAACTCAACCTCGGTTTCCAAGGAAGCGTTGATGTTGGTGATATTCTTTGGTCGACTACGAAACACCTTAATACAGTCATAGGAAACAGAACAGGAAACTTATAACACAAAACTGCGTAGTGAAATTACGAGTACATGGTTCGATCAGAATGTATTATTCATGTATTGAGAGAATGCCTAATTCCCCAACAGAAGCTAAACCAATCACTCAGAGCTTGCGACCACAAATCCGATTATCCAATACAGCTACAGAAAAGATCTTGGTGAGCGCTTGGAGCTTCTGCTCCATTAACGCGCTAAATGCTCAATAACTGCAACACAGGTAAGCAGAGCAAGTTAAAGGGAGATGATTCTGCTGCAAGTTACACAGATTCAGGTGATACCACGGAAATACGAGTGTTACTTTTATGGGTTCTCTTCTTGTATAGAATGTGATAGTTACAATTATCACATTTCCTGACGTCCATTTCAGAGTCGAGATATTTATTTTCTCCACAACCTGCATGATCACGAGAACAATATTCACCATTAAGCAGCCAGGAAAACAAACCATTTACACTTGAACCTTCCATCACATCTCCCAGCTAGTCTATACCGCCACACACATCGGGATAAAACTACTATATCCCTATCGAACGAAAAATAGAACTGAATCACTATCCCACTGATCAAAACATTCAACGACCAAATTTACCTGCACACATGAAACCAGTAGCTTTTTTAGGAGGGCTCTGAGTCCTGGGCTTAGACACGACAGAGCCTTTTCCACTTTGAGCACCTGACAAAACAGCGACAGGCTTTGACGAATCCACATGCTGCGGCTGCACCAGTGCTGCTTGAGGATTGGGTACAGGAGCTTGACTTCTGCTGTCACCAGAACTAGCTTGAGGCTGCTTACTCATAATTGCTCAAATACTGAAATCAAAATCCTGTTTCATGAGAAAATTTGTAAAAATCTACACAGAAGTATCGTTTCAAGCGAAGAGAGAAGCATTCAGTAGAGTTGTTCCAGTAGCCTCATACACGCCCCACAGAGCCATATCACACAGAAAAGGGTAAAAATACTCATAAAGAATGAATACTGCGAACATTGTAAGAACTTAGAATTTCATGATTTGGCCAATGACTAATGGTGCAGTTCATATGCTGTAGCACCTTCAAGAAGACAATCCCATAACCCTTACCAAGCTCAACTTCTGTTCGAAAGATGAAAGGCACTGAAACATGGCAACCACATAATATGTCCACATTAAGCCTAGCATCAATTTTTCAAAGCAAGTTCGAATGATATGTTCTGGGACATATCACCAATTCCAAAGTCTTCAAAAGAGTAAGATTAGACTCTTGGTTCTTTCTTCTCCCTTCCCCTCCTTACAAAGCCAAAAGTAACTAGCATATCTGATCCCAAATTCCCAACAGTCCACGGGGACTTATTCGAACTACTCGAAACCCACATCGAGGATCAAGAAACATAATATAGATTAGATACAAACGTCTCTCTAATCCTAGCCAATTGGTTTGAGATATAAACCCATGTCTATAGATGACACCCAAGCGTCCAAATTTTTCGACCAACCATCATCTAGCTCAATGTAAGTTACCCGTTTTCATAACCACGACATCAGAGATTCGACATCTCGTAAGGACATGCAGAAACAAAATCTATTATTAATATAACATCACTCAAACTTTATACAACCACACAACGTGCTCAAATTTTATCTCTATGTTGTCAACAGCTACCTCAGTGCAAGTAATCCTCCCTCATAACTATGTGATCAGAGTTTCTACATCTCATCCGAAATCAAGAAACAGTCTCTGTTGTAAATGGATCAAAATCGAATGGCAATGAAAGCGAAGAATTATCCGAAAATGAGAAGCAAGCAGCGGACCTGAATGTCACCCAATTGGGGTTTAGGGTTTTGACCAGGACTGACGGCGGCGGAGCTTCCCTGAAATTTTTTCACAGCGTCAATTTTATGAAGGCAGACGTTAATGGGCCAAAGGTCTATTCTGGCCCAAATCGTAATGATATAGAAGGCCAGCGTAGTCGACTCTTGGTCCGAATATAGCACCAGTGGTCTTAAATACCCTTCTTGGACATCATTGACGAGGAGAGATTTTGATTTGTGCTCTTAGACGATCAAAAAATTTTAGTTTTCGTGAATTTAGTATGATGTTAACTTTGGGTGGCATTGTTTGCAAGTCTAATGAAAAACACGAAATACGTTTTGAATAGTAAATCATAACATTTCACCGTTGTTTTTTTTCTTTTTTCAGTGCAATATTCAGGATGATCTTCGGTCGCCTGCTATTCTTTGTGCGTGCCCAATGCATAGATCACCTTGCTTGACTGGTGAAGCATCATATTGACAAAGGTCATGGAGCTCGAAGATTCTTTTCAAGTGATTCAAGCAAGTATTACCATGTTGCATTGAACAACTAGAACGTAGGCAACAAATGAGCCTGTCATTCATAAGCTGAACAGAGAAAGTAAGTCACCTGCCAATCTTCGTGCATGCGGAATAATGCTTTTTTTTTTCTTTTTTTTTTTGACAAAACATAATGATAATGACTTTATTTATTTACTTGTTTGCTTGGTAGATTCATAGATGATTGCTTGTCATTGACGAGGTGTTTTAGCAAGGTATGTTGCTCTTGGATCAAAAGGGACGCTAATAAGCCTGCCCATGCGATGGCTTCCTTTGTGTCAGATTGTCATACTAAGGGTAGTTGGCTGGAGGAATTCCCTTTGGATGTTCGAAATGCTTG
>JAOVYX010020319.1:0-17213 GCA_035668315.1 Drosera spatulata | reverse complement strand
CATTATGATTCAAAATATGGTAGAACTCCAATTATTGATCCAAGTTCTCAAGGTGAATCATCTTCTCATGGTAGTAGTAGGGAACCAAGATTGAAAAGTCTTCTTAAGAGGAAAAAAACTAGTCATACCTCATCATCTTTTAATGAACTAAGGAAAAAGCCCGTCCGTCGGACCAGATCAAGTCAGGATCATGGCCGGATCGGGCCGGGTCGGACAATAAGAGTCCTAAATCAATGTCCGATCCGCCCCGTGTCCATGGGCCGGGCTTCGAAAAGCCCGTTCAAGAGCTACTGGGCCAGGCCGAGCCCGGACAAATGTCGGACGAGCCGGGCCGGACATGAATTTGACAACACTAACTATTTGATCGTCTGTACATCATCACCATCCTCAAACTCCCCGCAACCCGCGGATCATCGTTCCACGACAACCATAATTCACATCGCAACAAACAAGAATCAGAATTCCAGTAAATCATCACCACACATCTCAAACACTCGCGTATATAACCTGTCTTAATTCACACCATGAAAATTAGAGGGGTTGGGTTACCTGAGGTGGCTGGTTGAAACGATGTCCCGTCAACGACGAGACGGTGGAGCTATTGACTGGCGAGGGGAAAGGCAGGGTGATGGCTGGTGGCTGTGGGGGAGAAGGGAAAATGGGGAAAGGAAGTGTAAGGAGGAGGGGAGGCGCTGGTGGCGGGTAGACTGACGGCAGCAACTGGACAGCGGTATAGGCTGGCAGCAGTGGCTGTGGCGGTTAGCTGAAGAGCAGGGAAGGGACAGTGGGGAAGAGGGGAGGGAAAAAGGAATTTGATTTTCATACCTCCCCCGTCACACACGACCCACTATTGCGCATCATCTTTTCCCACCTTACCTTTACTAACTCATCATCCACGATCTTCAATATTTATAACTTAATATAAATAAATCCCTATATTTTTTATTCTATAACTCAAATAAAAGAATTAAATACATATTATTAAAGTAAAGAATATATAATATTATCATTTAATATTATTAGTTAAAAAACTTACTTTAATATTTGCATTGTATAAAAATAATATTTTATTTAATATTATTAATTAAATAATCATTTGTGTTGTCATGTCTTGTCCTCATGTTCTGTTCTTCACACGAAAGTAAAAACATGCCCATGAAGATTTTCTGAAGATATGGACGGATTTGTTGCTTTGATTTTGTTCAAGGATTGTATTCACATGAAAATCGAGAGGCTATAAATAGGCATGGATAGAGATCTTCAATAAAATCACACAAAACAACACTTTTCTTAATCCAAATTTCTATAACAAAATGGATAATTTCTTTGTGCCATTTATTGAATAGTTGGTCGGTTGAGGACGAGATACCTCATATAGGGAATATCCCTCAGAATTTTCATGATTATACTCCAGAACTTACTACAGAGCAGGTTAGTTATGTCATTATTTATGTGTATTGTTATCGCTAATGATTTTATACTTAATATGTATTCATTGTATTACAGATTTTTCAATGTAGAGATGAAATGCTACATTGGCCTTGGAGGGTCGGTCTCGAAAATGATATCGTGGTTGTTATCAAGAACTCTAGAAATACAAGAGGGGACAAATTACCTTTTTGTATTCCTGGCTGTGAAAGAGGAGAAAAATATAGACAGCAAAATATATGGCTAAAGGTCAATCCTTGAAGAGAAATACCAGAATTAAAAAATATGATTGTTCATTTGAGCTTTGGGGTATACCACAACCTCCAAGTGGTGTCATGTGGGGTTTGAAGGTTGTTTGCGGTTTCCATAATCATGAGTCGGCATCACATTTTGAAGGTCATGAATATCCTTGTAGGCTAAAACCACATGAGAAACAATTAGTGTTAGAGTTGACCAATAGCATTACACCTCGTGAAATTTCGAGTATTTTGAAAGAAAAAAACGTCGAAAAAACATATACAATGTAATTTATTCAAACAAACACACCGAACTAGAGGGTCTAAATGCCACTCAATATGTTTTAGATCAGCTAATAAAAAATAAATATCTCCATGCGTTTCTTTCAAATCCAGAAACAAATGAAATCATCGAAATTTTTTGGTGTCATCCCAAAAGTGTAGAGTTATCAGTTAACTTTTCTTCTGTAATGATCATCGACGCCATATACAAAACTAATGAGTATCGACTTCCGCTATTAGAGATTGTGGGTATAACTTCAACCATACAAAGTTTCTCGCTAATGTTTGGCTATCTAAGTACCGAAGATTCAAAGCGATTGACATGGGCTTTATCCACCTTAAGAAAATGGATGGTTGTAGCAGGGGCTGACTTCCCATCAGTGTTCATTACTGATCGCGATTTGGTATCAATTAATGCCATTGAAGCATATTTTCCTACCGCACATCACATGTTATGCATTTGGCACATAAACCAAACCATAATGAAGAAATACAATGCTTCTCTTGGTCCACACAGGGATAAATTTTTAGCATCACGCACTCATTGATATATTCATCATCAGAGTCCTCATTCGAGAGGAGGTGGTATGCTATACGTGACGATTTTCAACAGTTTTCAGATGTGATTAATTATATTTGGGAGACATGGATTAGGCCCTATATAGACCGATTTGTTTCAGCTTAGACAAACCAATACATGCATCTAGGAAGTTATTCGAGTCAAAAGTATAATATATTCTATTATTTAAATTATGGAGCTTAAATTTCAGTTTATGTTATTTATGGAGTCATGTATACGTAATTATAATTTATCTTTTTTTATTATTTTCTAGTGTGAAATCTGCACATGCAAGATTGAAGTTGTACTTAAGGAATACTAGGTCATCATTACAAACATGTTTTACTAAATTACAGAAGCTGTAGAAACTTCAATTTGGGGAGATCCAAAGATCATTTGAGAAATCCATTGACATTCCGCGCCATAAGCAATTACAAGACCTGATGTATGACGAAGTAAGAGGTCGTATATCGCTAGAGGCAATGGAGTTTCTTGATGTTCAGCTGAAAGTCATTACAGAAGCATCTTTTCTTAAAGTTAGTTTGCGTAGTTTTTTCATCAAGGCAACCCATGGACTACAATGCATACGTGACCTTGCACAATATTGATATCAATCTATTCCAATTCCTCTATGCATTATTCATCCTCATTGACAACAATTCTCTATGCGCGCACATAGATCCTCTGAAAAGGGAGCACGAGTTGACCGTACTTCCCAACTTATGGAGATATTATGGGATATGGATTCAGATATGTGAGAGCATTTTATCGACAAGTTCATTGATATGGCAGATTCATCTCAAAATAATGTTCGAGCTCTTGCATATAACACCACTATTAGAGTGCATTGTTATAGTTGGATCAATAATACTGTGAGGGGTTTACTACAAACTAAGTGACATTGGGAGATGAGACAAATTTCGAGGACGAAATTTTTATAAGGAGGGAAGAATGTAAGGACCTAAAAAATTCCTTAAAATTTAATTTACGATAATTAACGTAAATAGTAAATAATCGTAAATTACAATTTATTTTACTGGGTTAAAAGGCTTGTTTGACGATATAATTGAATGAAATGAAATGCAAACCTAGTACGCAAGTACGGAAAAGTACGATCTTAATACGAAAATATCGTATTTATATGAAAATGATCTAAACCTAATTTTGTCACTTATTTTCATTATATCAATTTCTACTTTACCTAAATTAAATTAATTATCTACTAATTATCCAGTAAACACCCACTATATATCCACTAAAACTATTTTAATTAATTTAGTTTCCATAAATATAAGCTCTCTTCTTCTTGAAAAATTTCTTACAAACATAAAAATATTACTTGTCATGCACGAGAAGAGACAAGCAAGAGAGGAGAAGAAGGAGAGTTTAGGAGAAGAGAAGAAGTCAGGGTTATAAGACGACGATAATCCTTCACCATTAATAAGAGAAGGTGATCATCTTGTTTAGAAATATTATAAAAAATCATAGGCTCAGTGACAAATTTTGATTTTAATATATTGAATCCTCACATGTCTAGTTTATGATAAAATTGATAGATCATGATTTGAAATTGTGAATCTCAAGATATAAATCAAAACGTACGGATATGATAATTTATAAAAACTGGTTACAGGGGTCATTTTGTAACTTGATATGGAATTACATAGAAAGGGTTAGAAAATGAGACTTATATCAATAGAAAGCTCTTGAAGTCTAGTTTTGAGAACAATTTAAAACTCTAGATTTAGAGTTGTACGCAAAGATTTATGAACTGATTAGTGAAGTAAGGTCAAACTATTTGATCTAGCAAAAAATATAAATTTGAATGAGTAAACTGCTATTATTGATAAGGTTTTATGATAAAAGAAAAATCTGATTCTATGAAAACATTATAGAGTCTAATTTATTTAGAATTTTATGAAATAATTTTTGGAAGTGTATACGAGAAGTTATAGATTTAAACGTATCGAAGGGTGATGTTGGACAGAATCTGAAAATGAACCGTTTTGATCCCGAAACAACTCCAAATGTTCACAAACACTTAAAATGGTCATAAATACATAAAATCATCATCATGGACTATCAAAATATTAGTATAGCTATTTTTCAAGAAATACGAATAAATATGCTTAACTTCATAAGGTGAACAATCATTCACAACGGTGTATTTTAATACGCGTATCCTATTATATTATAGGACTCGGAGATGCTGCTCGTTGTCACTTAAAGACGAGATTGAACGTGTGCATGTGAAAAAATATGGTAACAGGTAACGTTTAGGTTTATTGTGTGTAGCGAAACGTATTATTATACCGTGAGTATAATAATATGGGTTGAAATCTTTGGTCGTAGTCACTATTTGATATAAAATGTATTCCGACGTACCTTATTGCCTAACACTTGCGGTGTGTCGTGATAAGATGATTTGCGTGTTTGTGTTATGCCTTATTTACGGGTATAAAGAGGATGGATGAGTAAAAGGAGTGTAAATCGATAATTTATGCGATAACTTCATGATATAAAAGACAAAGAGCTTTGTGCCTGTTCCATATGTTATTCAGTGACTTGGGATAAGTCCATGGTATAAACCAATTCAAGAATTTTTTTTTTGACATCGTTAAATATAAGAACAGAACGTTATGTTGTCTCCATCTCATAATTTTTACAACACTTTGACTTTCACATATATCGATGCAAACTTTGACCTGTATTACGGGACGATCAAACATCATTTTTTTTAATAAAATTATCATGAAATACTAAAGATACTTTCAGTTTTGTATTTCAATCCTAAGAAAGTGACTAAATTTTCATAGGTCTTTAAGATTAACAAAATTACTCAAAATACGTATCGAATACTCCCTCCGTCCCAAACAACTTACAATGGCACGTATTTCGACGCGTTCCATTTTTAGTCTTAACAATATCGGAAAAGTCTTAAACTGGTTCAATATTAAAGTTGATAACTTAATCTATCATTAATATCTCATAATAATTTTATAAAAAAAACGGTATGATCGTAATAAATGATATCTCAAAACGTGTGTCATCATAGTTCATTTAAAATGGAGGAAAGAAATACTATCTCTGTCCTATAATTATTGCAATGTTTTTATCTCCTTGTACTATTCGACACGTAATTTGAGAGGCTTCGTTACGTATTTAAACGACACGATTTAAATTTTTTAATGGCCTACAATTATAGTATATGATGTTTATTATTATTAATATTTCATGATATTTTCTAAAAAAATAACGTATAATCGTCCTGCGACATCAGTCAAAGCTTCTATCGTTATGTGTTTCTGATCAAAAAATTATATTACCTCCGTCCCATTCAAATTACAATGGTTTGGTCCGACATAATAATTTATGTGTATGTTGAATTAATAAGGAATAACAATTTTATCCTTGTGAGTGTGTGCGATAAAAGAATGAGGAAAAGAAGAAAGAGAAATAACGATGGTTGGGTTGATGTGATATAAAATAAGGATAGTTTGATATTTTATATGAAAAAAATTAATAAATAAAAAAGATTATAATTTAAATAAAATTATTACAAATTTAAATAAAATGAAAAAATAACTTATTTAAACGGATAAAGTAATATAAAATATAAAACATTACAAGAATCAGGAACCAAGAGTCTGAAGGACCGGACCGAGAATACCAGAAACAAACAAAATCTTGTTCCCAGTGACGAGACGGGACTGCAGTCACTCTACATTAAAATCTGAAACACTGACAAAAAAGGGGATGGCGACGCAATAATTTTGAACTGGAATCTCCCTTCAGCAATAGCTGAGTTGATGGAGTGCAGACCTTCAAGTGCGAGAACCATTCAAGGACAAATCACAAATGGGCAGCGTAGATTGGAATCCTAGAATTTCGCTTAAATGAATAATCAAACTCTCATCTAGAAGGGTTCTAAGTGATCTTCCTACCTTATTTTCTATTCTTAAATATAGAGATTTTGATGATAAAAAAATAACTCATTTAACATATTCTTAATTTTTATCCTTATTCTTATATAATTTTCTATCCTTTATTTCATTTTTTATTTTAAAAAAATAAATTATTATTTCCTATATTATTTAATTATTATTTAATGATTTTAATAGTTATTATTATCTCTGTGCCACTAATTTTGCAACGGTACACACCTCAAGGTGTAATTTAGTAAGATCAAATATCAATTTTTTAAAAATTATTATGAAATATTAATGATAGATTAAGGTATAAACTGTAATTTTGAACCAATTTAAGATTTTTCTGATATCGTTAAAAATAAGAACGAAATACTCTGAAATACGTGCCAGTGCAAAAATTATGGGACGAAAAGAGTAAAAAATAACTACTATTTAAAACGAATCTTAACACTTAAAAATTTATAATATTCAAAAAAATAAAAAATATATTATTTATTTTAAAATAAATATAAAATTCATTTTAATGATTGTCCTTCACAAAATGTATATAAAATTTCAGAAAATTATCCAAACATACAGTTTTGGAAAATTAATTTTAAAAATATCAATACAGGATTTTAATTCCTAAAACATACAATATCAACGTTTCTCTTTCCTCCTCCGACAATCTTATCTTCCTCCATCAAATTCACCTTCGTCTCTGTCCACCATCATCGCGACATCATCTTCACCATCGCAATCTCTCCTCGGTCTCCTTGCATGATCCCTCCATCTCCGCTGTAGACGACGGACCCAAGTCAAAGGACTTATTCGGTATCTTTAGAGAAAGTCAATTCAACAGTGACTCTGATAACATCAGTTGATAATTACAAAGGTCGACTGATGATTTTAGAGTTATTAATTCAAATGATTTTTTATAGGACAGTGCTTTTGGTATTGTTGGTGTTTCGTCGTGGAAGAAACTATGTTTGAGATTTTTTTTGTACTTTTGAAAATGATGTTGATGCTTTTTATAATATTTTTTGTTTCCTTATGATCGATCAATTCATGGAGATGGTTTGTGGGGATTGTGTTTGTGGATTTATATGCGAAATGTGGACGGTGAGGGATACAAAGAAGGTGTTCGATGAAATATCGGAGATAAACAATGTTAATCAAATGTTAAACGATTTTGTTATAAAGGTTTTGTGTTTTTTTGGCATTATTTTCTTCATCATTAAAATATTTTTTTATAGTGTAGCATATGTGAATAAAAATATTTTTTTTTTTTTCATACACTCTATTTTCTTTTCTTCAGGCGCTCTATCTTTTTTTTCTTTAGGCGCTCTATTTTTTTCTTCAGGTGCTCTGTTTTTTTTCCTTCAGGCGCTGTCTTTTTTTTTTTCTTCACGCGCTCTGTCTTTTTTTTCTTCAGCCGCTCTGTTCTTTTATTCTTGAGGCGTTCTGTTCCTTTTTGAGCTGATGCTCTATTTTGGGATTCCGTTGAGGTGGTTTGATTCCGACAAGGTGGACAGATTTCGCCAATGTCTCCGACGAGGCAGCTGGATTCCGACAACATCTCCGACAAGGTGGTTGGATTTCGACGACGTTGGCCAGATTTCGATAAAAAAACCCGATGACGGTTGGATGATGGTAGGGGTTGAGATGGAGATGAAAATAAGGTTAGGGATTGAAATGAGATTGATGAATTGTATATTTTTAGAATATAGATTCCTTATGTATCTTTTTGATATTTTTTTAAAGTTTTTGTAGTTTTAGGTAAAAACCCCTAAAAAACTAATATTAGAATTTACAAGATTAAAATAAATATCAAAATTATTATATGAAAACATAAAATATTGCTTTAGGGAATCAATATAGAGAATCTGCTGGATTGCTGGCGTGAAAACTAGATCGCTGTGTAGAAAAAATGATATTGTGGCACAGCATAATAGGGATAGAGATAGAAAAATTACTGCAAATGATCTAAAAATCACTGAACAATAAAGTCAATTACAGCATCAAGGCCTGAACAATAAAATCATTGATCTATTCCCTCCCTTTCGCAAAAATTGTAGCATTTTGACTCGGAATGAAAATTTATGTGTGCACTAAATTTGTATTGAATAATACTATTAAATTTAAGATTTACTGTATCAGCTATAAGAGAATTTGATGGGTGTATTGTAACTGATTTGATATTATTCCTTATCAAACTAGAAGATGTTGTAATTTTTATGAGACATTCAAATAAGATAAGTATTATAATTTTTATGAGACGCGGCGAGTATTACATATGAAGTGTAAAATAAGATTTACATAAGAACACATGGTCGAAATAAATGGTGAGGCAGATATTGAATGAGACCTCATGTCACTACTGTTTTGATATCATATCGAAAAATCAATTGTATCTAAAATTCGAATCGATGATATAAGATCCAAAAATAAACATCTAAGACCATTGTAGCAATTTTTTATCCCTATCCTATGATAGAATGATACAATGACTTTTTTATAATTATAAGGATTCAGTTTTTTACTCAGTCATTCAGCAGATTTTCTATATTGATCAGTTAAATCTATTTTCTATAGTTTATTTAATCATTCTTATATTTATTTTGATATTCTAAATTCTAGTATTAATTTGACACATACCTTTTATTATGTAAAAATATTTAAATGTATATATATTTATTTTAAAAAATATTTTTATAAAAATTATTATTAATTTATTTCAAAATTTATAAGTTTTTAATTTTATTTGAAATTATAATGATTTTATTAGAATTTTTAAAAATATAAAATAATGATAAAAGGATATAGGGGATGATATTTTGATTCCCTACAACCGGGGAAGGAAGTGAGAGATGGAGAATGATATAGAGATAGTAATAGAGAATATGTTGGATGAGTAATTTTTGTGTAAATTCCTTATATTTGGGTTTAGGGAACGAGATAGAGAAATGGCTGCAAGTGCTCTAACAGTAAATATATAGGGATGATGCTATATTTCTCTAGCATTTCAAAATATATTCCTCTAGCAGTTTTTTTACTGGATCAAGCACAATATATGTTTTTCGTCAAGTTTTAGCAAGAAAAATATCAAACCATTTACATAGAATGTCGCGCAACTTATAATCCTTCGTTTAGATCGTTATCATCTTTTCCTTTTGAAAATGGTGGTAAAATTTATCGAGTGATCCAAAACCAAAGGGCAACGACCAAGACTAAAGTTCTGAAAGCAACTGACCTAGTAAATCATTCAAGATCTTGCGCACTGCCACCACCTTCTCTTTTCTGTTTGACAAAAAGTTTGATGAAGACGACCACATATATGCACGCATTTGAATAATCTACAAGAAATCTTTTAATGTTTCGTTTATATTTATGATATAATCTTTTTGTACTCCTTCTGCTCTGTAATATAAGCCGGACACTACAAAAATTCAGTTAATTTGCGATAGTCATTTTCATCGCAAATTCCGTCGCAGACAGTGCTTAGCGACGGACTTACGACTGAACCAGATTGTCGCTAATAAGCTAGTCCTAATGGATTTAACGATCGAAGATCAAATATCCGTCGCAAATTAGCGACAGGTGTGAAGTTGGCTACTGACCTTGCTTCCAAATACTTAACGACGAACACAAGTTTCTGTCGCAAATCAGTTATGGAACTGTAGCAAATTAGCTACCGATCTGTAGCTAATCGGAGACTAGACAATAGAATTAGTATCGCAGTATCTATTTAGGGACTGAATATTTTGCAATCTATGTTTCTTGATTTTGGAAGGAAAAAAATACTTTTGACCTGCCAAATAAGTACATCAAAAGTTTGAAATAAGCAAATTACAAGTTCTGCACACATCAATAATCCAAATTCATTACAAAAATACGGTTAACCCATAATGAGTTTTAATAATGCTCTAAACAAGCAATATCCAAAAATGGTTGTACTAATTACAAGATATAGTGATGAGTTTTTGTAATGCCTAGAATGAGCCATTGTCAAATAACAACTACAACTTCGCTTCATCCTTTCGACAACGTAATCTCATCAAGAGGAATCAAATAGTTATCCTTCCACGACTTCCACAGCAGACTTGAGTGTAAATTAAAAGAAAAGTCAGAATGTAGAAAATTAAAGTACAACACAACTATAAGCTTATCAAACATTTGTCTAAAAGACATTCAACTGAATACGAAAAATAACTTTATAAGTCCTCTAGATTCGGTTTCACTTGCTAATCAAACCAAACCGATTCAAATGAGCTTGTGTGTTCAACTCATCACATTCATCCTAGGAAGAAAACAAGAGAAAGAATGTCAAACACTAATCAATATAATAATTTTAAATAATATGATTATTGGATAATGTTTTCTATATCATAAAACAAAGAAAATAATTGAAACAAAATCTTTATTATCAATAATAATTAAAAACTATATATATCTCGTATTTTTAGTTTATATGATATAGAAGCGCACCATGCTTGTTGTTGTATCACAATCAATATGGTATGGTTGCACGACAACTTTCTTTTTCACAGGTTTCATTGAGCCAGTGGCTTACAACGTAGACTTGAGTATTTTATAATAACAAAAACTTAAAAAATGTGAAATTAATTATTTAAGTACTCAATTAAATAAGTAAATGTTCCCTGTGCTTGGACGTTTACGGAGGGTTGACATTAAATATGAAACGTACGTGTGATCTAAAAGTTAGTTATTTTAAGTACAAAGTAATCGTACTGTTTATTTGGCCCTTTTCTTTAATTGATCTTTGTCTGTGTCTCCTATAGCTAATGGCATGCATGATCTATATGCATGATCATGTTGGCCCAATGTCTTAACAGTAAACTAAAAGTTACTTAGGTTAATGATTATGAGATTGTCACCTTATTGAAAGCAGTGACGCCTCACGCTGATCTTCCCAATACAACAGGTCAAGAAATCAATTTTTAAAAAAATTTAAATTTATGATAAAAAATTTACTAACGTATATCTTTTGCAGCAAGGCCTCACTCTTATCTTCAAGGTGCAGCATGTCAAGAAATCAATTTTAAAAAAAATCCAAATTTATGATAGAAAACTTATTAACATATATATCTTTCACTCACACAAAAGCTTAATTGATTCGTTTAGATATATCAGTGAAATCAGTTTTAACAAAAACCTAAATTAATAATAAAATACTTACTAATATATATCTAACACAATACAATAAAAATGGTACATTTTCTTATCGTTATGATTGAGATTAATCAAAGTGTCATATATTATATATGGGATTATCGTGACCATTTTCTAAGATCTATTTGGGTAACAAATCCATAGTTACCTTTTAGCACTATTGTTATTGCTGTTCCCCGGAAAGCTGTTGCCTGTATCGATTAAGCTCATGCTTCAAACAACATTAAACTTCTTGTCACTTGCCATCCATCCAATTATTCACATCAACCTAAGACAAATGTGGTTCTATTTTCCTTCATTGGGGTTTTTTTTCTCATGAGTCATGAACAACCCTTCCTAAATAAAAGGCATCTTATTCAGAATTTCATCATAACAAGATAAATTTAATCAAGGTTGAAAAATAGGTTTTTTTTTTGTCACTAACGACGCAAAGCTGCTTACATCTCATAGTTCGTCCTCGTAGAAGTCGTCCTCGATTTCAATATATGGATTATTGTGGCTGGGAAACAAATCAAGACATGGGCAATGATTCAGATAATCTCTCATAAGACAATAAATCACTTCTTCTATCTCATAATACATGTAACATTTTTTTTAATTGTTTCAATTTACTTATAATCTTTCATCTTTAGTCAATGTTTAATTTTAAAAAAAATCACATCAATCATATTTTGTTACAATACACTACATCCTCTCATAACAATCATATTATTCCTAAAAAATATTTTTTCTTGATCAAATTTCACAAAATTTTAACGCACTCATAAACTTCCATGCGGGATGCAACGTTTACAAGTATTATGAAATAAAGAAAATATTTTTCTATTAATTTAAATAATTTCAAAGCTTTAACCATGTAATGAAAAGACATAAGTTCAATATTAAATTTCACAAAAGTAGTGATTAGTAGTACTTCCTCTGTCTTATTATATAAGAAATATTTATCTATTTATATCGTCCAAAAATATAAACAACATATTATTATATTTAGTAATTTATTCATATAAAAAATACTATAGTATCAAAATAATTGTTATATGTTACAGTATATTTTATTATCTTCTCTCACAACTGTTATAATAAACTTCATTATCATTAAATAAATATTATTCTTTATTCATTAAATTTTATAAAAATTTAATATATATATAAATCTATATATCAAATCCATCGATTGCTTATGTCAAGTATAAGACAGAAGGAGTATTTCTTTATTCGAGTCAAGATGAGCTCTTACAAGTAAGATGTGATAGGAGTACACAAATTGATAACGCCTACAACCATTTTCAATCAAATTCCTTAAAAAAAAAAAAAAAACCCAAACTTTTTGAAACCAGAAAACCAAAAATGGGTCATGTCAATGGAGCAAATTGATGATAGGTTTTTAATTTGGCATGACATGAGACCCACCAATATCATTCACGGTTAAGGGCCCCCTTGAAAAAAAGGGAAGAAAATGATCTCATATCAACAATGGACTCTCTCATTGATTCCCCTTCATCTCATAATGCACCTCCACCACCACCACCACTCTTCTGCCCTCTCTTCAACTAAAGTCCCCAATATCTCTGATTAGGGTTTTCAATTTCACCCCTTGAAGCTTGACCCTTCACTTCAATCCTTACATTTCTCAGTACCCTTTTGGTATGGGATTGCGATTCAGCTCCAGGTAGTGTTGATTTCAGTATCTTGAAGTGTTTTTGTTGATTTAGGGGAAGTAAAGTTTGCGTTTCTGTGTTGAGTGTGATGGGTGTTGGGATTTGGGTGGGGTTTTAGTGGGGGATTTTGATGTGGGTTGTTGTTCGAGGGTAATTGTGTGCCTATTTGGTTGTTTTGTTTGAATTTGGGGTTTTGATTTTTGGGGTGTTTGTTGGTGTGATAGGATTTTGTATAGTGTGTGACTGTGTGAGGGTTTCGAATTTCAATTAGTTTGCTGTTTTAGTTCTGTTGATGAGATCTGAGTTGTCGGTGATGGAGATTCAGTCTAGTGGCTTTGGCTAATTCGCTCCAATTTGATCTCTCTCACTTCTCCTGTTGGTATTGTTCAGTTGAGGGCATCGAGGTAACAATCTCTTTGCCGTAGGAGTAAGATTGCATACATCTTGTACTCCTCAGACCCTCAGACCTGTTGTTGTTGTTTGAGGGAGCCAAGGTTGTCAAACTTGTAATCTTGAAAAACGAAGATCTCTGCGTAGCATTTGAGATTTCTAGCTTTGAAGCATCCGATTTTGCGGCCTAGTAAATGGGTCAAGTTCAAATGGAAATGCCTACCCAATTGCATCCTGTTGCTTGAAGGTTTAGATAGTCTTTTGGGTGCTTTTGACAACTCTTCATGGAGCTCATTGGTTGATTTTGGTCATGCTTTGTTTCCTTTTGATCAACCACCAGTTTCTTGTGGTTTCGGATATGATGTTAGTTGCGCTCAGCGTGGGTGCATTTGGATTAGAATTGGTTTCCGGTGGAGGATGGGGCTTTTATCCTTGATTTGTGCAGTCATTTGTGGACAATGGATGTATAGGATTTGTGGGATTCTCGTGATCTTAGTTCGAAATGATAAGATTTGAAATGGCCAAGGTCGAACTTTCCAGTCAGCTAGGTTTGAGCCTTAGAATCTATATTATGCTCTTTTTCATTCCTGAAATCGTCCTTGTTGTAAGACTGACGTTTAATATGATTAACCTTCGCTTGACCGTTGTCGCACTGAGTGGATGATGTTATTCGCTGTGTTATTCTTAATTCGTTTCATCAACATTGGTTTAGGTGGAAATATAGAGTTAGGTAGTTCTGTAGTAGAGAAACTGCCTTTGTTCTTACATAATCCTTGCATAGTTGCTGCGTAAAGATCAGATGTA
This sequence comes from Drosera spatulata, assembly GCA_035668315.1. Taxonomy (NCBI): domain Eukaryota; kingdom Viridiplantae; phylum Streptophyta; class Magnoliopsida; order Caryophyllales; family Droseraceae; genus Drosera; species Drosera spatulata. Next base: position 2,755 of record JAOVYX010020319.1, on the reverse strand, counting down.
TTGTTGAGCATCTGGGCTATTGAATAAAATAGAAATGCTAGAGTTCTGTGATTTCTGCTGGATGCCTTCCACATCTTGTAATCAGATGTGTTGTTCTGTTGACGTTGTGCTTATTCCAATAGATTCATGGCAGAAGAGATTATTGCATTGACTCATATTTCCTGAAACACAGATCTCATTGTTGTGTATGCAAGTTACCGATTCAGAAACTGACCATATTGAATCTATGCTAACGTTTATCGGGTAGATCGTCGGAAGTTTAGAACATAACATGCAGGAGTGTGTTTTGGTCTCAACAAGCCACATTAGTTGTGCCACTCGATAGTTTATTGGCTGCATAGATTTCATTTAGAAGCTATATGTTCTTCTCATTTTACTTCTTGTTTTGTATTGTCCTACCATCGTTTCACATTCATGTTGTCTTCTTTACAGGATCCGGATGTGGCATGACTACAACGATGGAAGAATTGGCATCTCGAGTGATGTTCAGTGCTTGGGGGTTGCCACCTGAGTAGCGTCGTATTTTTCTCATCTGCCCGTGCTGCTTTGGAATAGCGGAGAACTTGTGAGAACTTGTGTATTATTTATAGGGATGGCACACACTCGTTCAGTTCCTGGTAGCTGCGAGATCATTGAGATCGACAATGATGAGATGTTTATATCAGAACATTCTACCCGTGTCAATCACGCTAGATCAGAAAAACTGCAAGACAGAGATCGAAGGTCACTCGGCTCAAATGTGGGAAGAATAAGTAGCTTGGAAGATGATCTCAATCAGCTCTTCGAGATTTTTAATCGCAGAGCTTCTTCCCAAGTTGCAGGGCATCCACACTTAGGTGCAGGGCCTTCGAGGATAAAATTTACCAAGAATTCTCCTGGACCTTGTGGGTCTTCGCCCAGGCCGGGGATGTCAGACCGTGTAAATTTAAAGCAAGCTCTCAGAGGCCTTTGCATCTCTCAGGCATCAGAAATGGCTGCAATGAGAAGGGCAGCTAAGTCGGGTCCTCCTGAGGAAGTCGGGAGGATTTTGTCTATGTACCGCAATGTTCTAGCTGAAGAAACTAAACCTGTGGTTTCACAAGATGCTGTCGCTGCAAATCATGCCGTGATCCACATGTCAGACGGCAAAGCTACAGGTTCAGACGGTAGAGGTAGTCATGCATCGATTCCAGAGATCCCAAAGACGGAGAACCCTTCATCATCTTCTTCTTTACCTCCTCGAAGCCCATCTCCACCCGCTACATCTACCTCAACAGCCATCAATAGCACGGGGAAGGTTGCTAAAAGTGGCCTACAAGAGAACGGGATTATAGTTGGTCCTTCTCCTCCTCCTCCTGAAACTGGCGCTTATACTGAAGAACCGGACCGAAATTTTCCTAGACAAACTGAGGCAGTTCATGCATCAAGCAAAGGTGGCAGTAGAACACCGAAGAAAGAGGTGGCACATAAAGATGAACATTCATTTCTACGGGCTTCTAATCGTGATGTTGATGGTAGCTATGGGAAGCTCAGTAGGAGTACATCACCTCCTGAGAGGTCAGTGAAGAATGAGTCGACAGCTAAAGCGATTAAACATGAAGGAAAAGGCTCAGCTTTGATGGCAGGGCAGAAGAAGAGTTCCGAGCCTGTGCCTTTGGGGAGCTCCACAAAGGGAAACAAACCATGCAAGCCAACACGGACCGCTTCGTACTTTGTCAAGCCAGTGATCAAAACAAAGAGTTCCGTTAAGAGGAAAACTAAGAAGAGCGTGTTTCCTAACAGCAGCTCTACTGATATACATGCTGAAGTCAACAAGGGTGCGCATCAGGATGAGAGCCAGGTGGTTTGCCCGAGGTGCCAATGTGTTGTAAGCGAAACATGGAATGAAACGAACCAAGGTTCCTTGGGTTCCTCCTTAGCTAGTAATGGTGCTCTAGTCAACGCAAGCAGCCTTGTCTCTGATGCTGGTACCCCATGCTTTACTTCAGATAGCTCAGACAAATCCAAGGAAGTCGTCGAGACGAAAGGGTACTCAAAACCTCGAGAAAAGAGCCAATTCACTCAAAGTTCAAAAAGCAGCCCAGGGGAGTGCAGCAGTACCACAAGCATAAGCGAAGAGATCAATCTGAGCCGTCCTAGCTACTGTGATCGACCTCATATGTCAAAAGATGTGCGATGGCTAGCCATCCGTCGAATCAAGGCTCAGCATGGAGCCTTAGGCTTGAGGAACTTCAACTTGTTGAAGAAGCTCGGGTGCGGTGACATTGGAACGGTTTATCTAGCAGAGCTAATGGGTACGGATTGTCTCTTCGCAATCAAGGTGATGGATAACGATTTCCTGGTCAGAAGGAAGAAGATTTTGCGTGCGCAAACAGAAAGAGAGATACTAAGGATGCTCGATCATCCTTTTCTTCCTACGCTGTATTCGCAGTTCACTTCCGATAATCTATCTTGCTTGGTCATGGAATATTGCCCCGGTGGTGATCTCCACGTTCTTCGACAAAAACAGCCTGGAAGGTGTTTTACTGAGCAAGCTGCGAGGTAAGGATCTGAAGTGCTTACTTTTTGGTGGTCTTGTTTATGCGAGATTGATCCTACATTCAAACTCATTTTATTTCACCTGTATTCACTATGCGAAGCTGATGGTTCTTTCATTCATTTGCAGATTTTATGTAGCTGAAGTCCTCCTTGCCTTGGAATACCTACACATGCTTGGTGTGGTCTACAGAGACTTGAAGCCTGAAAACATTTTGGTGCGAGACGACGGGCACATCAT
>JAOVYX010020318.1:0-17213 GCA_035668315.1 Drosera spatulata | reverse complement strand
GGGGGGTGAATTAAGTATCAATGAATTTTCAAAATCTTTTTCACTTTCTTGATGTGGAAGTCCCGGGTCTTTAGGAAGGCTGCAATTTTTCTCAACCTGCTTATTTGTTTGTAAGTCACCAACTATTTTGTATGCTTCTTTGCTATGTGATCAAGAATGAAAGCAATAAAGAGAGAGTGGACGCAGTGTTTATATTGATTCGTCTCTTGCCTAAAACTATTGAACAAGAGATTTACATCCAGTACCCAGTGGCATTTTTGAGAACTTTGGACTATGATCTCCTTCACTAGTACACACCGTTCTCCCTCTCCTTCACAAATCCTCCAAATCAATGTTAGAGAATCCCTGTATGACCAATACCCTGGTAACACAGTCAATACCAATTATAACTCGTGACAATCCCCCAGACGTCATCCTAATTACACCTTGTTCTACCCCAATTAAGCCTTATCATCTTTAGTTCCTATCCTCCTTGATAGAACTCTTGTATGCTCAACTTCAATCCCCTGTAGCAACACCTCGTACTTCTCTAGTCCTTAATCTCCTGGATTGTACTCCTTGCAATTTGACACCCTTGTCCTTAGTCCATGTATAAGATATTCAGAATAATCAATGAGGACTAACAAACTCAGCATAATCATCAAAACAGAAACTTTCTATGTTTGTGACATATATATGGAAACTGGGGAAGACCTGAGCCTTGGTCACACCTATCCCAGTTCTGATACCAACAGGAAAGGCTCGGGTCTTGATGTGTTTTTCTAATAACCTATACTTAAGATCAATTTGTTCAATCAATGTCATCATCAAAACATGTGTACTCAACAAGAAGGATGTTCCATATGCATCTAGAAAGATGCTTCATAACATTGAGAATTATGTTATTTAAACAGTAAGAAGAATATTCTAAAACATCGAGAAAGATGCTTAATTAAAATCATGAAGGAAGTTGAAATATTATGAGTAAGACACTTGCATTATTATGACTTCTAATGAGAAATGTCATTTCTTCATGTTGGAAGAAAATGGGAATTGATGGACACCAAGTTGTGTCTTAAACTCATAATTTATGTATCACTATATTGTGATAGTGAAAAAGAAATAATATCAAGTACATGAAGGCACGATTAAATACTAAGCCTAAACTTATAAGTCAATGACATGAGCTCTAGAGAAATTGATACAAGATGGTATCTTATAAAAAATCAATTAATAATTGGTTAATCCTCTTCCTAACCTATCAAAGGGATAAAAGGAAATAAAGAGGATTGGGGCTCAAACCATTGTAAATCAGTACCGATTGTAACCCAATCTAAACTTAAGGAATACCCTTATCCTTTAAGTTTAATGTGGTAAAAATAAATCGGTATGATTGGTTGTTGTATCGTCGCAAGCTTTGTCCCAAAAGAGATAACAATACGATTATGTTATTTTTGAGTTTTTATAAATCTTGATGAGGTTTGTTAATGTGGTCTAGTAACGGAGGTATAGAACCTCACCTATGTGAACATAGAAGTGTTTGCTTCTTGAAGGAGTTATGGGTTGCTCTATAGAAGATTCACGAGACCTGGAGAGAAGCACATAGCTTTAATAGTGCTCGAACGTGATAAACTTCTTGAAGGAAGTTAGGTGATTTCATCTATGTGGTGAATTCGGTCATGTCATATGGGTTGCTGGTCAAATCTACGGACACCAACCAATTCGATGTGACTTTAAGGGGCTTATTCTAAAGAGAGATTTAAGTCTATGAGACACCTTTCTTATGCATGTTTTCGTTGCGATGATGTTGATGAGAGAACTATTTATATTACAATCAAAAGTGGGGGATCGTCGTACTTTAGTATAATTATTTGATCGTAATATAATGTACCATGAATTCCATATTATTTTCATGAAAAATATTTTTCAAAGTTATATTATTTGTGAATATATATATATATATATATACACACTTTTATTTTAAAAAAATATTTTGAGAAGTATCTTTTTATGAAAAGACATATCTTTGAGAGATTTATTATATATTACAAACTCATTGATACAGAAGTTAGTGCTTCTTCTTCCTCTGTTTGTTTGAAAACAGAGATATTTTCCCATCTTCTTCTTTTGTTTGTTTGAAAGCCAAGGAATTCAATATCATCAAGTTTCGCTATGCAATTTATGGAAATCATGGAATTACTATTCAATGACCTCTTTGAGGCTTTGTTTTATCTCAAGGGACAATTTGTCTGTAACCTTTAGCAAATTCATTATGAATGGGGGCAAATAACATCTTAGAGAAAGTCTTCCACGAAATGACTCAAAACCGATAATCAATCCTTTCTTCTACCATTATTCCTTCACCAGAAATAACAAAGGCCAAGAGTATGACCTTGGCCTGCATGAAGGAAAGTTTCTCTGGTGCTATATATAGTCGCTCAGCCCTGAACATAGGTGTTGAATATGCTCCTCAAAAGACTTGTTTAAGACCAGTATGTCATCAAAGTATACAACTGCAAAACGACTTGGAAATGATTTCAATACTTGAGTCATAAATCATATAAAGGTGAAAGGAGCACTAGATAATCCGAATGGCATAGCAAGTCATTCAAACAACCGATCACGTGTCTTCAATGCATTTTTCGACTCATCTCCTGGCCGAATCCAAATTTGATGATACCCACTCTTCAAATCTGACTTTGTGAAGATAGTAGCACCTAGAAGTAGATCTAAAAGATCATCAAGATGTAGAATAGGAAAGCGATATTTAATAGTGATTTTATTAAACGCCCTGCTACCCACACAAATATGCCAAGTACCATTCTTCTTTGAGACTAAGAGTGTAAGAACAACACATGAGCTTAGGTTCTCATGAATAAAACCTTTTTCATCAATTTCGTCACCTATCGTTGTAATTCCACATGCTCACTCGGGCTCATACAATAGTGAGGTAAATTTGGCAGGGATTTTCCAGGAATCAAGTCAATATGATGCTGGATTTCACATAATGAAGATAAACCAGCAGCAACTCATCATAAAAAATGTCAACATATTTAGCCAGCTACAGTTTCATATCTTCAGAAATATCATGAATAACACCTACTTTAGATTTGTGCAGTATATAACTTTCACACCTAGTATTGCACGACAAAAGTCATGATGAATGAGTAAATTAGGAGAACTAGGGCTTCCTAAAGTTGACGGAATAACCTCCTTGGACAGAGCTAACACTATCTTCTTTTCGTAAACAAAAGAATAAGTATTGTTATAACTGTCATGAATAGTCTTCTGATAGAAATGTGCAATCCCTCCAGTTGTATAAAAATTGATGAACAAAACTTAGAAGTATTACCCATGATGTTGTTAGTGTGCTTAGGTTGAAAATTAGTTAGGTACCTGCAGTCTAGGTCGGATGCTGGAGAGCAGACGGCCACAGATGAAGAGCATTGTGGGGCCACCAGATGCAGACTAATACATAGAATTTCGGCTAAGCAGCTAAGACATGCATGGACAATAAAAGACCTGCAAATGCTTCATGATCTAGGATTAATCTTGTAGACAAGGGCCAACACAGTAATGCATGGATTGCATCAGATCTGGGTGTAGACAAGGTTGCAGCAGTGATTGGGTGCAGACGAGGTCTCAACGGTACTGAGTGTAGACTGAGTTGTAATAGACTGAAGTGCAGCAGAGATGATTGTTTTGGTTAGGGTAGAAGTCTGAGGATTAATCACATCGAAGATTTGAGGTTCAGAGTGACAGTACAAGGATCAGAAAAAGGTGAGCTGTCAATATCGGTGAAGGATCACATGTGACAAGCTATCACCATCAGGTCAAGTACACAGTCACGGGTTCATTCCCTCAGCCTATAAAAAGAGCTCAAGAAACAGTGCTGTTTAATGAGAGATTGAACGTACAAGTGTGCAAAACCAATCTGAATTCAAAACTGTTCAAGTGAGCTGAATTGAAGAAGAACAGGAAGAGGGGGGTTCACTAGTCTGCACTAAAGAACAGAAGCTGTAGCAGAGTTCAGTGAATAATCTGTGCAAAGGATCTAGGTTCTTCGTCTTTGACAAGTTAGCTACCTTGTAAAGGGGTTGTCTTGTAAGTTAAAAACAAGAAGATAGTGAACTCACCTCTTGGATTGACTAAACTGGTCGTCATGGGAAGACTGGACTAAGCTCTCGATTATCAGTTGATGACGAGTGTCTGAAGCAGTATAAATCCTGTGTTCTCTATTTGCCTTTCATTATTTTGAGTTATTAGAACTGTTAGGAATCAATAGCAACATCAGACTGAGACAAACTCTCAAAGTTTAAGTCTCTGCTATAGACCATCTCAGTAGTCTGCAACGAATATCAGTGTATTGAAATCCATCATTCCATTGCATTACACTGAAAAATTTAAAACAACCTATTCAACACCCCCCCCCCCCCCTTCTAGGTTGTACCCGTGAATCTTACAATTGGTATAATGATTTCTAAAACTCCAATATTTTTTGACAACACGTCTGCAATGGCAATTTCAGAAAATCCATTTTTTCATGCCAGGACCAAGCATACTGATGTCAGATATCATTTTCCCAGAGATCATGTGCAAAAAAGGTCACATTAAATTGGAATATATTCCAACAGAAAAAACAAATTGCAGACATTTTTATAAAGCCTCTTGATGAGACCAAATTTATTCAATTCCAAGGTGAATTGGATATGATTGATTTAAAACAGTAAACTGGCCAAAATGCTCTACTGCACATGTGGAATGCAGACCAGTATTTATTTTACCCTACTGCATTTTTATTTTTGAAAAGAAATAACCTTCTAAAACTGATTGCCTAAAAATCCGCAACAGTCAAAATCACTGACAGAATCTGCGTAACGGCTGGCTACTACATGGGAACGGTAACTTTTTCAAAGAGTATAAATTTAAAAAAAATTTCAATTAAAAATGTTTTTTTTTCTCTCTCACTCTCTCACTCTAAACATTCTAACTCTCTCTCTCTCTCTAGTGCCCTACTACAAACCCTAGTTTGTAAATTCTTGCAATTCACTTTCACGAACTCGAAAATTCTTTCAATTCCACTGAAAATGGCCAACATTCGATTCAACACTCCTCTTAAGAGCGGCAAATCTGAAGAGCAACGAAGCCCAACAAGAAAGGTTGAATTGCAGACGGGAGTGATTCTTGATTTCGAGACATTAAAGAATGAATCAGATGAAGTGAAAGAAATATCCGAGTCGATTCAAGATGTAGGCCTCAAGTATTTCTGTGAGAAGACAAGCAAAATCTATGACGATGAAGTACTTGACTTCATTGAGAAGTCCAAGGTTGCTGAGGATTTTCAAGGCATCACATATACATCTAACAAGAAAGTGAAGATAAGCATCACTCCAAAAGACTTCGAATAGCTATTTGGATCCCACCCTCTATGGTGACTGATGGCAGACACGCAATGCTTAGTGAAGAAAGATAGAAGGAAGGGATACGAACTATGAAGAAATATCTATCAAAGGAACACAAGCTGCTTGCAGACGTTGTGAAGAAGGTGATTATGTCCAGGGAATTCTGCAAGGATCAGATCACCTCTGTCCAACAAGAAATAATGTGTGCAATCCTAACCAAAGACAAGCTCAATTGGGCCAAGCTGCTCATGTATCAACTAGCAAAAACAGTAGAGGCCAAACAACCTTTATTTAGAAGAGTCATAAGCATCATTCTGAAAGAAAAACTTAAGCTATCTGACAAGAGAAGAAGGCCATGGACTGTGGCCAATCAGATTGATGTTCAAAAGATTGGGAAGCAGCCAATTGGCTTCTCAAAAAAACCTGCAGCAATGCAGACTAAATAAAAAGCTGTAGACCAGCCTATAAAGAAGGAGCCTGAAAAGACTAAAGGAAAGCTGATCAAAAAGGCACCAGAAACTAAACCAAAGCAGACAAGAGTTGCCACGAGAAAGCTTGTTCTGCAGACCTTAGAAACAATATCCAAGCTCCCTGCTGCACAGCCTACAGAAATGAAGACAGAAGCACAGTCTGCACCAACAGAAGAGCAGACTGAGACCAGTTCTCAAAAACTAACAATTGTAGTAGCAATTGAGGCATCATCCTCAAAGACCTTACCACCAAAGGAGCCAGAGATTGTAGCATTTCATGATGCAAACATAGCATTCAAGTATCTGAAGGCTGGTGCTGATGAAAACCTTCAGGACCTCATTCTAGAAGCTCAGAAAGGCTATCAGGAAGACAGAGAAGGACCACAAGCATAGCTCAGGCAAGAGCTAGGTGCACATGGCTACACAAGAAAGGAGATTGAAGTCATTGAAGCCAAGCTCAGAAAGATGCAGATTGAGCAACCATAGAGCACCTCTACTGCAAGTTCATTGACAATAAGGACTACTACAACTGAGGCACTCACAACCAGCAGAGTCTACAGCATCAGAATCAGGAGAGCAAAAGGAAACAGAAATAGAAGAACCTCCAGTAAAAATGGCAGAAGACAGTGAGGTGTCAATAAAGGTAGTCACAACAATAGAACCAACAACAGAGGGATCACCAACAAAGAAAGGCTTCCTAACAGCATCACTAATCAGAGATACAGCAGACGCTATCATAGAAGGAACTACCGCAGACTATCAGTAGACCACTGAGCAAGCAGAGTTCACTCAAGTTACAACACTTGATCTCACTTCCACATAAGTAGAGGAAGTGGTCATAGTGGAAGATGAATTAGCAAAACAACCTCAATGGCAAGAGAGGAGCAGATTACAGCAGAAAGCACTTTCAAAGACTAAGGCAGATCCACGATCAGTAAGTTTCCCTCAAGGCCTACTCTACAGTGGTACATTTTACATTCAGATGACACCCCAGACTGCAGCTAGAAGTCTGAGGTAAGCCCTTACAGACGTCAGATTAACACCAATCCATGAAAGGCTCTACTGCAAGAACAATGGCCAAAACAGAACCTTCTGCACATCAACAGTTATCTCCAACAAAGACTACAACGGAGTACAGACTCAGGCAACTGGATCAGGAGATCTACAACATGCATCAGTGGACAAAGGATGCATTCAAGGTCCTTCTTGACTGACTCGAACCAGTTGCAAACTAGCTGGAAGCTGAGAAGACTGCCAGAACAAAATGCTTTACAGACTTCCACGACTCTCTCTCCAATACGGCTAAAGGCCTCATAGATCAATTACAGAGGGTAATGCCCTAAACCTTCAGCAATACAGGCCCAGTTCTTCAAACTTGAACAAACTAAGGGGCCAATACTCAACTGGCCTTTGCAAACTGCAAGCCTCTTTGAAGACTACTCAACAACAGCTTAAGAAACACATCCTCAAGAATGACATAAGGCTCAACTTGCTGGAAAACAAACTTCAACTTGAAACCGTCAAAGCCATAGTTTCTCAGTAGACAACCACCTGTGAACTAAAAGCCCTTAGATCTGTAATTGAAGCCCTTACAGTAGGACTAAATTCTAACAAAAAGGGGTAGAAGGCATCAGAAAAAGGGAAAGAAGGGAAAGAGGCAACAAGGCTCTACAGGGAGAAGGCAGCAGAGAAAGCTGTAGCAAAGCCGTCCATAGACGAGCTCAAAAAAAAGTCAGCCATACCCGCAGAAGGAAAAAGGGCAACAAAGCTGCACAGGCATCAGTAGTGGTCATCAGGGCACAGAACTTAGGGGGAGCAAACCTTACAAGAAAGGCCATCAAGGCATAGATTTCAAAGAGATCAGCCTCGCGAAGAGAAAAGAAGGCATCACAGAACATCTGAGGATCAGCCTCACAAGCGCAGCAGAGGCAGTGAGCATCATATGTAAAAGGTCATATCCTTTGCTCCATATTAGTCTAAGAAATAGAATAAGTTTCCTTTTATCAAACAATGTAATTAGGAAGTTAGCTTGTTGTTTTACTTAGAGAAGTTTTGTTAGCATAAATTTAGGGGGAGATTGATAGGATTGTACAATCCCTCCAATTGTATAGAATTTGATGAACAAAATTTAGAAGTATTAGCCATGACGTTGTTAGTGTGCTTATGCTGGAAATTAGTTAGGTATCTGCAATCTAGGTCAGATGCTGGAGAATAGACGGTCACAGATGGAGAGCATTATAGGGCCACTAGATGCAGACTACTACAGAGAATTTTAAATAAGTAGTTAAGACATGCATGGACAACAAAAGACCTATAAATACTTCATGATCTAGGATTAATCTTGCAGACAAGGGCCAACACAGTAATGCATGGATTGCATCAGATTTGGGTGCAGACAAGGTTGCAGCAGTGATTGGGCACAGATGTGGTCTCAACGGTACTGAGTGCAGACTGAGTTGCAGCACACTGAAGTGTAGCAAAGATGATTGTTTTGGTTGGGCAGAAGTCTGAGGATTAATCACATCGAAGATTTAAGGTTCACAGTGACAGTACGAGGATCAGAAAAAGATGAGCTGTAAACATCAGTGAAGGATCACATGTGACAAGTTATCACCATCAGGTCAAGTACACAGTCACGGGTTCATTTTCTCAGCCTATAAAAGGGGATCAAAGAGCTCAAGGAACAGTGCTGTTAAATGAGAGATTGAACATACAAGTGTACAAAACCAATCTGAATTCAAAAGTTCAAGTGAGGTGAATTAAAGAAGAACAGGAAGAAGTGGGTTCACTAGTCTGCACTAAAGAACAGAAGCTGCAACAAGGTCTAGTGAACGATCTGTGCAAAGGATCTAGGTTCTTCGCCTTTGACAAGTTAGCTAGCTTGTAAAGGGGTTGTCTTGTAAGCCAAAAACAAGAAGATAGTGAACTCACCTCTTGGATTAACTAAACTGGTCACCAAGGGAAGACTGGACTAAGCTCTCGATTATCAGTTGATAACGAGTGTCTGAAGCAGTATAAATCCTGTGTTCTCTATTTGCCTTTAGTTGTTTTGAGTTATTAGAACTGTTAGGAATGAATAGCAACATCAGACAGAGATGTTGTACCTGTAATGAATAGCAACTGTTATTAAACTCTCAAAGTTTAAGTCTCTGCTACAGACCATCTCAGCGGTCTGTAATGAAAATCAGTGTATTGAAATCCATCATGCCATTATATTACACTGAAAAATTTAAAACAACCTATTAACCCCCCCCCCCCTCCTCTCTACGTTGTACCTGTGAATCTTACATCTTCCTATCAAGCTGCCAAGGATGACCAAGAATAATATGACTAGCATCCATGGGTAACGCATCACATCAGATTTTATCATAGTACATAGATACAATAGAGAATGATACGAGACAACGCTTTGTTACGGTTACCTCAATGCAATGCATCTACTTAGCCATGTCACCTTATAAGGGATAGGATGTTCAGTCGACACTAATTGCAGCTTTCGAACTGCGTCTTTCGAGATGACATTTTCATAACGTCCAATATCAATAATGAGTCGGCACACTTTTCCAGAAATAATGCAAGCAAAGTGTAAAATATTATTTCGGAGCCATTGATCACTTTTCTCCTGGCGAGGCATGAGAAATAGTTTCCACATCATAAGGAATTCTCTCGTGTCTGCTTGAAGAACATTGACATCCTCTTGTTCTACAGAGCTATCATAAGCAGGCTCTGTATTAAGATTGACGTCAGTTTTTACATTAATTTCTTCACATAATAAACCTTTGCTAACAGTTATGTTCTTGGATCGACAATTAGTTGCTCGATGACCAGCTTCACCACAAATATAACAATGCATGATGCTTGATTTAGCTGCACCCTGGTTGACCTGTAACTTAGGATTGACTTGCTACGATGTCCTTGCCAATTGGCTCGCTACAGGCGTGCTTTTGTTTACGGGTTGCTGTGGATAAGAAACTGCAAGGCTCTTTTGTTGTCGTGACTTCTCCACCTTTATTACATGCTGATATGCATCTCACACGTCCCAAATATCAAGGACTTCTAGGTTCTCCTGGATGTAAGGTTACAATCCACCTAAATATTTACAGACTGGCGTCTCTTCCATATCACTAGTGTTATTACGAGTAAGGAGTTTATTGAACTCGTTAGTGTACTGATCTATTGAACAAGAGCCTTGCTACAAATTCTGAAACCACTGGTACAATTTTTTCTTGTAACTCATTGACAAGAAATGCTTTCTCAGTTTTTGCTACATTCGTGACTAGCTGGAGAGGGGCTTTCTGCCTACGCTGCAACATGTCTATTCCTCACGATGCCACCATGAGATAGCCTTGTCTCATAACTTTATAGTGACAATTCCCACTTGCTTATCTTCTCGAACACCCCTCAATTCCAAAACTAATACATTACCTTTGAGTTTCTTATTGTTAGAATTGCTCCCTAAATGTTGTTAGAGGTGCATGGAAATGATTAAGTTTGTGTAGAAAATTAATGACATGTGTTGAATGCAAAGGGAGAAATGTGGTTGTTTGAGAAACCAAAACCACATTGGAATTCTTGTAGAATAAAAGTATCCTTATAAGTAGGACCATGCCTTGCTTCTTTAGTTGGATGGAAAGTGAGTGGCTAATGGGCCTAAACAAACACACATGAGCACGTTGGGTCGGGCTTGGACGTGAGTAAATGGTGCGAAACGCGGCCTTAATATCACTACACGCCTGACCTTAATTTTTTGCACAAACTATGTTTGGTGTGTATGTGTTTGGTGTTCTGAGAAAAGAGTTTACTATTTTCAGAAGGGGCTCTCGAAACACGGCCTGGGATAGCCCGTGTCAACCCATGTACGGTCGTATGAGTTTTTGGCTCAAATTCTGCGTACACTCGATGCACGGCCTGGCTTAGGCCGTGTGCAAGGTGGCACGGTCGTGCATCATTCTGGATAACTGTCCTGTTCGCACCCTTTTATCCAACAAATGTATCTTTATGCATTTAAACACATTCCTTGGTCGATTTTCAGACATCCAACCTCTATATATTCCTCTTCAATCCTTCACAAACATTATCAACACATATTCAAACATAAATCCAATAGAGAAATCGGATTTCTTCGCTACACAAAACGGAATCCAAGGAACTTATTGAGTTCGATTCTCATCGAGTTCGTCGAGGCTTAGTCGTATCTTGGAGGTACACTTGCATGCAATCCTAAGAGACAAAGATAGGGGGCAATTAGTTCCTTAAAGAGAGTAATATCTACGATTCTAAGCCGATATATAGAAGATCGGTGTTCCAGTTCGTGTTTGAAGATTGAAGATTCGTTTGAAGATTGCAAGTTTGTACATAGTTATTGTACTAGTACTTTGTATACATTCCCAATAATTTAAGGAACTAATTGGAGAAGATGGACACCAAATCATTCAAAATCATGAACCAAGATTTTATGAGACTCGACAAGTTTGATGGAAATAACTTTTTCCGTTGGCAAGACAAGATGCGATTCCTCCTTACCGCATTGCAAATTTTCTACATCCTTGATCCGACACTTTTATCGATCCTGGATGATCTAGGACCAGAGGAAGGAGAACAACCTAATGTCGTGGAGATAAAGCGCTTGAGGGAGGAGAGGAAGAAGCACGAGGAGGACGAGTTGCTATGCCGCGATCATATCCTCAACACACTATTGGACCGTCTCTATGATCTCTTCACTGATGTCAAATCCGCGAGAAAGATTTAGGAGGCGTTGGAGTTCGAGTACAAGGCCGAGGAGGAAGGTACTAATAAGTATTTAATAGCCAAATACTTAGATTTCAAGATGGTTGATAACAAACCATTGCTTGAACAAGTACATGCCTTACAAGTGAATGTGATCATATTGAAATCTTTGAAGATAACTTTATCCGATACTTTCCAAGTGGGGGCTATAGCCAAACTCCCCCCCTCATGGAAAAGCTATGCCAAGAAGTTGATGCACAAGACAAAGGACATCTCTAAGAATCTTCGGATTGAGAAAAAGGCTCGTTTGCGTGAAGGCAAACCGAGTAGTATAGATGAGCATCATTTGAAGGTAAGTACCTCGAATAATCCATCCCTCCACACCAAGAAGAAAAATGATGGGGGATTCAAGAAGAAACACCATAACAACACCGAGAAGGGTGGTAGTGAGAAGAAGAAGAAGAACAATATTTGCCATGTGTGTGGTAAAAGACGCTATTATGCAAGGGAATACAGATTTCGCAACAGTATTGACAATAACAATGCTAATGTGGTTGAGTAAGAAAATCTTATACTAATGATCAATGACTTGAGCCTTTCCATGATCTCTGAGACCACCATGACATGCGAAGTTGTCGGTTGGTTGCTTGATTCCGACACTACTGTCCATGTTTGCAAAAATCATAGCATATTCAAAACCTATGAAGAGGTGAAGGATGATGAAGTGCTTATAGGAAACGAAGCTCGTGCCAAGATTCGAGGCAAAGAAAGTATGGAGATCAACTTTATTTTCGGAAAGTGTCTTCTTCTTCTTAATGTATTATATGTACCCAAGATTTATAAGAATCTCATTTCTGTTGAATTGCTAGACAAGAAAGGATTCAAAGTGTCAATTTGATCCGATAAAGTTATTCTCACAAAGAATGGTGTCTTTGTTAGAAAAGAATATGCTTGTAATGATATGTACAAACTAAGTATTGATATTAATAATAATATCTCTTCTATGTATGTGATTGAGTCTTCATCTCTTGGGAGCAATTTGCTTGTTTGGGAAACCAAAACCGCATTGGAATTCTTGTAGAATAAGAGTGCCCTCCATCCCTTGCTTCTTTAGTTGGATGGAAAGTGAGTGGGTTAGTGGAGTTAAACACACACACATGCGCACGCCAGGCCGGGTTTGGGCTTAGGTAAATGGTGCGAAGCACCAAATATCATTATGCATGTGACCTTAATTTTTTGCACAAACTATGTTTGGTATGTGTGTGTTTGGTGTTCTGAGAAAATAGTTTTCTGTTTTCAGAAATGGCTCTCAAAACATGGCCTGGGATAGCCTGTGTCTACCCATGCATGACTTGGCTCAAATTCTGTGTACGCTCGACGAACGGCTTGCCTTAGGTCGTATGCATAGTGACACGATCGTGCAAGGGTTTGGCCCAATTTCAGCATACTCTCGACACACGGCCTGGCTTAGGCCGTGTGCAAGGTGGCACGGCTGTGAGTCATTCTGGGTTACTGTCATGTTCGTGTCTTTTCATCCAAAAAGCACATCTTTATATGGTCGAGTTTTAGACACCCAGCATCTATAAATTCATCTTTAATCCTTCACAAACATTATCAACACATATTCAGACACAAATCCAATAGAGAAATTGGATTTATTCACTACAACAGAGCCGAATACAAGGAACTTGTTGAGTTCACTTCTCATCGAGTTCATCGAGGTTTAATCGTATCCTAAAGGAACACTTGTCTGCAACCCTAAGAGACTAATATAGGGGATAATTAGTTCCTTAAAGAGAGCAGTATCTGCGATTCTAAGCCGATATATAGAAGGCCACTATTTCAGTGCATGTTTGATCATTGAAGATTCGTTTGAAGATTGCAAGTTTCTACATAGATGTTATACTAATACTTTGTATACATCCCAACATCGATGGCAATGGAAACCGTTGAAAATTTCTTCTCTCATGACCACGAGGTAGGCGCAAATCCTCATCAGTTGAGGATCTCATGGTTTCTTCGTCAAGACCCTTTCTTCATCGCCAATAGGAGCAGGAGCATCAGCTTGTGAGAGGGAAAACTCTTTGGGTGAGGGCTTCAACTGGTGGACAGTCTCCGCCTTGAGTTTATCATCACCTTTTACCTAAACTTCTTTGATACAAGAAGTAAGTCTTCCTGTATATTTGGGAAGCATCATAAATCTTTTGTTCTTATACCAAATAGGATGAGGAAATAACCCAAAATAGCCGACTGAGACTGGAATCATGATTCTTCAAGTCCATGTTGGTAGCTCTTCAAGACTGCAAATCAGATACTTCGAGATCTGTGAACAAGAGTTTTTCTAAACTTAAGTGAAATGCAATAGAATAGAAAAATTACAATCTGGAGAACAAAGTTCATGTCTATTCACTACCATGCTATATGGAATGTTCATAAGCGAAAAACAAGGACATGACCAGAGTGGCAATTAAAATATAGAATTGAAAATCAAATTAAGCAAATCCAACAAACTAAAAATAGAAACAGTAAATAAAATATTAGTAATTAAGCATAACATGAGTTTGGAGGACGAGCACAACTTAAATGACGAATTTAATTCGGTTGATCTAAACGTGCTTCCAATTGTTGTTTCATATGCGCACCTGCATTAGTGGCAGAGGCTGCCAAGGTGCCGGAGGGACGTGAGGTTGAACGAGATGGTGGGAACGTGAGTTTGATATGTTTGTTTATAAGAGTGGTACCTTGTAATTAAGAATAAAAATTATCATGTGCTATTTTCTTATAAATAAGTCTCCTAAATGGTACCACAAGAAAATTATTACTTCCTTCATCCCAAAATAATTATAACATTTTGACTGTACATACTTATCAATGCGAAGTTTGACTCACGTCGCGGAACGATCTAACATCATTTTTTAAAAAATTACCGTGAAACACTAATGCTAATTTAAGTTATGTATTTCAGCTTAACGTAAATGATGTAATTTTCTTACGTCATCAAGACGAAAAATAAAACTGCTCAAAATACATGCTGAATAGTGGGAAAAAAAATCAATGTTATAATCCAATTGAGACGGAGAGAGTACTGAAGAAAACTATTTTTTGGTCTTAATTTTACTTTGGAAGCATTTGTTAAGTTCTGATCAATGTTCTTAACCGGTGTTACTGTTGGTAAATATTCATTCTGTCCCACAAATATACACTCCCTTTATACCATCAGGGTAACATTTTAAGAAAAAAAAACATCACGTATTTTGATTAGCTTCGTTTTTATGTCAACTAGTGTTTGATCATGCGGTCATTCTGCATCAGATAAAGTACATATCTTATGTTGCAACTTATGTTTCACAATAAATCTACATAAAACAATGTTCGATCGTTTCGACCAACCTTTAATCAAACAATTAAACTTATTCACGTGGGAAGAGGGAATAAATAGCAAAAGATGCTTCTCTTATCATTTCTCATATATTGCATGTATACAGTATTACAGTGCATACTATGAAGTTAGGTTATTCTTTTGTCTTTGATCTTGTATTTTTCACATGAGAATCGAAAGAAGTGTCAGATTCACATGGTTGGTACTTTGGTGAGGATGAAAGTGAAAGTGGGAGAAGAGTATTTGGTAGAGACTGGACTCTCATCTCATGGCAAGTATTATTGTCAGATACATTACATTATTGCTGTTTGTGTTAAGTAAAAGCTGAAATCAGAAAAGAGGATAGCTACTGCTCAGCCAGCAAAGCAAACATGTTTTTGTCGGTCTTCTTCTCCTATCTTTTCTTTGTCGTTTTTTATTTATTATTATTTTATTCATTTAAATTACAATATATTTCTTTATGTCATCTTATTCGAATTATAATCAATCTTTATTTATTAATTTTTTTATATAAAAATATCAAATTATCCTTATTTTATATCACATCAACCACCATCATCATTATTTTTTTTCTTTTTTTTTCCGTATTCTTCTCTCTCATACGCTCATAATGGTAAGATGGCTTTTTCTTCTAAACATGCATATAAATAATCGTGTCAAGTCAATCGATTGTAAGTTGTTTGAGAAGGAGTACTAGTTAATTGATATAGCCTTATACAGTATATGTTACAGTAATATCAGATAGTATTATCATACCGTCTATGCTATTCTTCACCATGATTTGTTCCTTCAGGGGAGTTGTCACGAGGTCACAGGTTATACGGTTCGACTTGTTCCTTCCCAAGGACAAATACAAGCCTTTAGAATTGAAGCCAAAAATGAAACCTAAACATGTCTGCCTATGCTCAGTTGAACAAGCATTCGCCGCCTGAGGTTAATATTTGGTTGTTGCTCAGAACATGTTGGATGATTCGAGCCATTCAACAGAACATAAAGAAGATACTATAGCATGAAAATATAACTCAGCAAAACCGAAGACATAAAATTGTTGCTCAGAAAATAACAGACCAACATTCAGCTTGTTAACAGTGTGGCGGTGTGACTCAAATCTGGTCCGCATGGCTTCGCCGCGTTCGTCTCCGCGTCTTTTTCTGTGTGACTCTACGCGTGATTTTGGGTATAAGAAGAAGAGGAAGGTAGAGGATTGAGAGAAGCAAGAGGAGCAAGAGAGCCGGGAGAGAAAGAGAGGGATTTGAGTAGGTTAAGGTGAAGAGATAAGAAAGGAGAGAAAGTGAATGGGTAAAAAAGCACTATTCATATATACACACAAAAACACATTGAGGGTTTAAGGGATTTGTTTTAGAGATTATTATCTTTACCCCTTATTGTGAGATTCTCAATATTTTGAGTGTAGCTCCTTTTGTATTTCCTCATTTGATTAGTGGATTTTTCATCGTCAGCGACCGTCCGTGATTTTTCCCGAAAGGGTTTTCACGTAAAAATCTTTATCTCAATTTATTTTTGCATACTCGTTATTGTTTGTGTTTATTATTAACCGATCCGTTCGTAACAAACTGATATCAGAGGTTGGAACGTTTCAATCCTTATTTTCTACATCGGGTTCGCCCACGTAGGCTTAGGAATGAACGTTGTTAAGTTTGGGACTTAAGTTATATTTTTTGCGGGTCAGTTTTCGTGTATTTTTTTCACAAAAATTAATTTTTCCCCAAGTAAACAGTGTTCAATAGTGTCAAACAGTATCGCGAACAGTGTACGGACACAGTGTTCCGGTGAATAGTACTCCGACAGGAACAGTGTTTCCGGCGTGATCAGTGTTTTCGTGGAAAAAAATTCAGTGCGATGGCACCTATGAAGTTCGATATGGAAAATTCGATGGCACAAACAATTTTGGACGTTATAGAGTTAAAGTCGTTGAGCGATTAATACAAGAAGAAATCGGGGAGGTTTTGGAAGGGGTTGATAAATTACCAGCAGAAATGAAAGACGAAGACAAGATGAAGATGGATAAGAAGGCACGTACGACTTTACAGCTTTGTCTTTTTGACGACGTTCTTCAGAGCGTCCTGGAGGAAAAATCTACCAAGGCTCTTTGGGATAACCTGTCCAGCTTATACTTGAGTAAATCTGTTGCTTCTCGTTTGTATATGATATAGCGTCACCATTCTTTCAAAATGAAAGAATCGACTACCTCACTAGAAAAGCACTTGACGGAGTTTCAGACTATCCTTGTTGGTC
>JAOVYX010020317.1:0-17218 GCA_035668315.1 Drosera spatulata | reverse complement strand
CCTTTCGGTTTTGCGACTAAAATTCCCCATTTAACGACTAAAAAATTTAGTCGCCTGTTTCGTCCATTTTTGTAGTGAATGTACAAGGCCACTCAACGTTTTTGGCCTCAAAAACTAGAATGAAATTTGTTGTAACTCATTCAATTGGCAATTATAAATAAATGGTAACGTGCAGTACAGAGCTAATGAAAATGTTCTGCTCAACCTTGGCTATTGCTGCCAATAGCTTATTCAAGTAACCAAATTTGGAATCTGACAAAATGCATACTACTCCTTGAGATTGACAGAAAGGCAATTTTAGTTCGATGTGGTGATAAACCTTTCCTCATTATTCGATTTCAGAATTCAAAAAAGACAGATCCAAGAAAGAAGCTTGGTTCAACCCGACGTTGCTAATGGACTACCCACACCTCTCCTCAGACACGAATTGAAACTGGTGCTCATACCAAGCAGCTCTAGCACACAGCGTTAGTCTAGGAGTGGAATTTTGAAGCATGGTCTCAGCCATCACAGGAAGAGACTGTTTCTAGGCGTCTTGAATTCATAATCAAACACTCGTGTCAAGAAGTTTTCATGCCCGACAACCAAACCAAACTTGTTTTCAGCTCAAGCACCTAAAAAGTTGCCTTCTGGTAATTATCCCCTAATCAGCGCTGCAGATGCTGCTGCACCTGGTGTGCTCGTTGGATCTGCATAAGTAATTAACAAACTTTAGATCTTACGCCATAATTAGTACTCTTGTTATAGATCACCAGCAACCTTTTGTAACGTATGCAGTCCCGTCCTCACAAAGCAGCCTGCCAGAAGAAAGAAAGCATATGTTTCAAGGTAACTCGAATCAAATGTGACTGGGCAACAAAACGCAACAAAACTTATCAGAATCTTATCAAAACGCAATAAATGGAATTGAATTTCTGGTTCACTTGAGATTGGAGACTGGGCAGTGAATCCAAGATTGCCGCATCAATTCTGGATACAAACAAAACCCAATTACAAACACGCATACAAGATTGGATGCAAGACTGGGCAGAGGCCAGCTTTACTCACCGATTGAACGGTATTTGAGGAGGAGATTCGGGGATGGGGCGACAACGCTGTCGGAGTAGTGCGGTGTTTGTTGGGACAGAGAAATGAGAAGCAGGCAAGGAAAATGTGATGTCGGACTGGGGAGGAGGAAGATGACGAATTTATAACCTAATTTGACGACTAACAAGAAAAATAGTTGTCAATTTGACGACTAACTAAAAAAATAGTCGCCAAATTGGCGACTAACTTCAAAAATAGTCGTCAAATTGGCGACTGATTTCCATAATAGTCGTCATTTCCTACCAATTTTTTTTAAATGGGGTAATTGATATTGACGACTAAAATGCAAATTTTAGTCGCAAAAAGGACGATTAACATTTTTCGTTAGTCGCCCGTGTCCCTATCTTTTTGTAGTGGTTGGGCGGATTTGGTCGACCAAGAGAGCAAGGAGAAGATGAGATCCTTTATTGAAGTTATGAATGATGTTCCTTTGAGGAATAGGGCGATTGTGAATAGGATGAGATTGAATAGTATGGATCGCAGAGTTGAGGATGTAGTTCTCACCATAGATGATATAGAAGAGGAGATTAGATACTGGAAGAACTCTTTAATAGGGTATGTGATCGATTGGGGAGAAAGTACCATTTTCAGTTATGGACGGATTTGTCTCTGCACAGTGGTATGAGATAGCTAAACCTGAGATTGATCTATTGCATAACGATGGATATTTCATCTTCAGGTTTGGGGATAAACTGAGAATCCAGAGTTCAATGTGATTCTTTCTTTCGATTCCTTTGATACAGCGTGAGTGGAATACCAATTTTAAGCTGGAGGAGGATATGCTGCATATAGCGTCCCGACTTTCCACGTCAGATGACATGTGACCGTTATGTCGTTACAGACCTACTCCGTGACAAAATCAAATAACCCTAACAGGTTTAGAGGTACAGAAGTTAAGAAACTATATAAACATCAGATATATTGCATTATATACATGTTCGAATACCTGTCTTAAGTTATAGACTTGATCTCAAAATGAAGTACAAGCTAACATTTCATTAAGCAAAACTAGTGTTTGATTTGATATAATATCCATGAGTATAAGTGAGGATTTATATGAAATGCAGCTCACACTAGGACCCTCTAGAAGCAGTTGGAGATATGCCTGCAAATGAAAACACATAACCTGTGAATAAAGAAAGCTCAGTAACCTAAAATATATGAGTTTCATTTACAGGGGACTTCCTCTAACGGGTATGGCGATCGTTGAAAGTCGCTAAAAATATTTTGATATATATATTAGAGAAATGCAAGTGTCATATCAAATAAGGTCATTATATAGATGCATTTATACGTCTTCATATCTCTTTTAAGTGTCTTTCCTTTACGTCCATTTAACAGTTTAAGACTCAACCCAAAAGACACTCAGACTTTAATGAACGGATGTCAATCGTAGATCGAGTAAATCTATTTAAAACTCATTCTTTTTCTTTTCTGTTAACGTGGCTCACAAATACCGTCATTGGGAAGGCCTCTCTGTAGAGAGTTACTAGTGGCACCTACCACAAACGGTTTCGTGATCACTGTCGCTGCATGCATGCGAAGGGGCAGGACACTATCTCCCCCTCCCTAACTAGTTCCCCACTTGCCCGTCGTGATAACCAATAAAAGAAGATTGTACAAGGCTGAATACAAACGTCTATAAGGCTTCCCAAATATCAAACAATGACCCCTTCGGATCCAAAAAGGAATGTCAAACTGGATCTTCATAATTCAAGGGCATGTGAGTTATTCGATTTACTTATCTTAGTCCCATCGTAAAGATAATACATACAAGTTGTTTATTTTCAAGTCTTTTCCATTTAGACCTATAGGGTCGTTTTCGCTTATTTCTCGTGAGGATGTTAATAGTTGTAATTTTTTTTCCTAGCACCCATAACATAAGGCAATCACACAACAATCATCCCCGATCCCAATCCTAATCTCAAGACACGATATAAATATATACACACATATATTTATAATTCCGATTCTTTAATATTTTCGTATGTCACAATAATATAAGGTTATGTACACACACGTCATCGTGCACACATATACATGTTCTAACCTTAATAAACACGCATACACAGCCACTCCTAACACCCATATATATTCGTACGCAACCATGACGCACACACATACTCTAACACATATATATAACTTTAACATAAATCTAACCTAACACATACACAACCTTAGGCAGCCGTCACCCCTAACGCACACCTAATCACACATATACACACTCAAAGCACCATGCGCATCATAACCCACACAAACCAATATACACACACAGACACCATGCGCAACCATCACCATCTTCAAATCCTTAACATAAATACACATCAACACATATATACACAACCTATACAAACCCTGCACATCACCTTAATCTCTCACATAAACCCTAAACACACATACACATGACAATCATAGCACACATACATAATACATTCTACTCTTTATACACATAGATGCACTTTCACGCAATACAACAATCAACCAGTCACGCAACACAGTCAAGCTTGTATTTTTATGCGTTTCGGATCGAGGCTAGGTTACCTCAGTACGGAGTATCAAACCCTAGCACACACTGATCTTCTTGCTGCTGTTCTTCATTCTTGGCGTCCACATCGCTGCTGCAGTCGTCACTCCCGACGTGGTTGCCGTCCATGGTGTTGAGCTAGTGGTCGACGTGGTGGTTCATGGCGGAGACCCCGTTGAGTGAAGGTTCGAACTGCGCGGCTGCTCCTAGGGGAATGAGATGATGATGATGTCGATGAGAGTGATGACGCGGACAATGGTGGTTTCAGACGAGGCGTTGGTGGTGGCTGTGCTGTTGGAAGGGTATTCGGCGAGAGGGAGGGAGAAAGATGTTGAAGGTGAGGGATGAGAAGTGATTTTGATGTGTGATGATCAAAAGAAAAGGAAAATGGCTGAGGACGGGCAAGTGGGTGTGTTTCTGGGAGTTCGCAATCCTTTATGGGAGTTCGTGTATCTCTAAGACGAGTTTTGTCATTATATTATTTACTGCGTTTCATAATATCCATTTACGGATAATTAATTCGAATTGATATAATTATTTTAAAATTTTTAATATCGCATCTCATTTAATAATCCTTAATTTTAGGATTAAAATCATAAACCCTAATACGTCATATTTTTAACGTTATAATATTAGAACGTTATTTGTTCATAATATTTATTGACACGTTTATTTATTACGTACTGTTTATATTTTAAATATCGAAAATTTTAGGTATTACATTACATGGGGTATATCTACTTGGATTCAACTCCCAGGATTAGGACTGGAATTCTTTGAAAAAGCAACGTTAAGCAAGATTGCGGGAATGTTGGTTTGCCTATTTGTATTGATCAGCTGACAACTAAAAATCATATCTCTTACCTCAGAGTTTTAGTGGATGCTCATATTGATAGAGACCTAGTTGAAGAGATAATTTTCAAGACCCCTAGTAGTGTGATGATGAAAAAGATCGTCAAAAATAAAAAAATGTTGATAAAAAGATGCTCGATAAACGTAATTTGATGATCATAATGAACACAAGAAGTCAACGGTTAAGTTAAAACAAAAGATGTTACTCCTATTAGTGTTATTCGGATATTCCCAAGTCATAGCCTTTTATTTCCCTCACGATATGGCTCCATCTTCCATGGGGCGCTCCCCCTGGCTACTTTGCGTTTCCTAATACGGTATCATCCTAAACTGCAGTATACCTGCTTGATTAATGCATGCCAATGGATATCTATTGACACTGCTTTTACAACATCATCAATTAATCTATTTTTACTTTCAGCGATCCATTTGGACTATATTTAGATTCTCTTTAGATGTTAATTTGGAGCTCTTTTGTCTCAGAGCTCCCCTAGAATATTGATCTATGATAATTTAATTGGAACACGATATAGGAGATGATATGCCAAGATAATTAATACTTATGCTCATTTTTTCTTAATTTATATACAATATTTTTCTTTTTAGTAATCTCAATTTAGTTATAACATTATCATTTTTGGTAAATTTTTCACATAAAACAATGACGACATTAACCAATCTGGGTTGGTTTAGTGATGTTCAATTCAACTTCCTTCTTGAAGGTTTTGGGTTCGAATCCTACTACTCTCAGAATTCAGGTTGACCGGCCACGTTCGTTGACTTCGGTTAAAGTTGCGCCTGGGACGGAAGGAACAAGATTATCAAACAACCATAATCAAGTAACATATTATGGTTGCATACGCTACATTATGACTGCATCGAGTAATTTATGAACACTCAATAGATAACGCTTTCTAAAGTTGGTCAAGTCAATTTAAGCAATTTTAACTTCATTTACAGGAAAACGCCCATGCCCATTATTGGAGACCAAAAAAGGAGTCTACCCACATCTGGTACGGTCAATCTCTCAACATTCCTTCCCCATTTGCCCCCACATTCATTTCACTGCTTTGACCTCGCCGGCTCCCGCTCCGGCGCCGGCGACCCTGCTCGCTCCCATATTTTTCCACACGCTGTTGTCATCTTGCTTTCACAGGCACGTCCCCTTCTCTTCTACCATCTTTCTAGATTTGTTTCTCAACTATTCTCTTGTTGCTTTGTGAATCATGGCTTGACTGAGTTAACATTATAAGTAAATTAGTAATATAACGATGATAATAATAATAATTTGTGAATATATGCAAATGGTGAGCAGGGGCAAGTCATGTTGAGTTTTTTGTGTGCAAATGCTGAGAGATTTGGCGGGTCGAGTATTTATGATGTATAGGATGGTAGATGTGGTGGATTTGTTTGTTGTGGTTTCTATGTTTATGGGGAGTGGTGATTTGTGGGTTGATTGTGGTTTTGGAATATGGAATGAGGGAGGTATTGCGGTTATTGCGGCATTGCGATTGGTTTTTAGGTGTTGCGAAAGGTGAAAGGGTGGGTGAGAATATAATGTTTGTTGGAAAATCTGTTGCAAAGATGATTGGCTTATGTGCAAGTGTTTGTTAGTTTATTGAGATCCTAAATGGGAAGAACTGTGGTGGCGCATGTTTCATGTGGGTTCGGTTCAGGATAGATTATGTGTTCGTAACGTGATGATGCTAGATCTTACCAGCACAAGTGTTATCTATCGGGGGGCTCCATGGTTTTTTTGAGGCGGAGAAGCAGGTATGTGCCTATGTGACTATTGAAAATTTGGAATTTCAGGAAATGTTGGGTGGTATTATGGTTTTTTTAGTTGGCAAATAAATGCGCTTCGTGAATTTTTTAGAATTTGATATTTTGAATGGGACTTTGTATTTTAAAGGCAAATAAGTGATGACACTTTAGAGATCCTCATCTGCTTGAGTGTGAGTATTTGGAGCATGAGATGGGATAGATTAGATCCTTAAGTTATTTCTGCATGAAATCCTTGGTTTCCTTGTCTTACAGAAATTCACATTCATGTAATAGTTTGGTATGCTCTAACAATCATGGAAAGTTAGGATTCAGATTCTGACATTTATTGGCTTTTCTTATGAGATCTACCATTGTTTATTTGATCCAAAATGAAAAACAGTTTGTGATTAACTTATGATCCTACTTAAATTTGAAGTGTAGGAAGTTAAAGTAGCTATATCATCTCATGGAAATACTGATGTTTATCCCTTGAAAACAATAACATTAGCTGGTATTCAAGAAAAATGTTTTATGATATGTGGCTAGTAACAACACTTCTATAGTTCCGTATTTTGAGAGTGTTTGCCCTGAACAAACTCCCAGAGAAGAACATGTGAAAGGAATAGAATGGTAGAAAAACGTAACAAATAGAACACATACCGACTGTTCTTAATCATATGTATCGCAGAGGTGCTAGGTTGTTAAACTCTTATAGGAGATGAACATTCAGTAGTTTCCATTTGGATCGTTGGACAGTAGTACTTTTGGAATGACCGGGAAAAAAAAACTATGAGTTGCGAATTATGTATCTTATCCATCCACCATTTGATTAGAAAAGCTTAAATTTAATAAATTACCAACTAACTTTCTTACATTCAATTTCTCAGGAGGAAAAAACCTTTCATACATTTAATGATGATTTAATTTCATGCCCTTGTTCCTTTTAATATGCTCATCAATTTTTAAAAGTTGAATCTGCTGTATTCTATTTATTGAAATTCATCTCCGAAAAACACTAAAAACTGTTTTTATCTGCATTGCAGACGTGTCCGAATTTCTCTATGCATCTCTCCCTATGATTCTACCTTCTATCCCTGTTCTACAAAATTCGTTAAGACTGATTACCAGGCTTTTAAATCCTCATTAGAATGTCCGCGTTTGTTTATACCTCGTTAATCTCAAGGGATTTTTTCTCTTTTGCTCCTGTCCTTTTCCTCTGGTTTGGCCTATACCTTCACATTTATTTCAGGGTCTGTTATATCTACACGAAAATGATTTTGTTCTTTACTGTAATACTTCAAAATCCTTAAGGCATCTTTCTTTTCTTTGTCTACTTCTGTCTCTACTGCATGTTTCTCGCTCTACGTCCCACGAGTTTTCCCTGTATATTGGCCCCTTCTCAATCCTGCACCTCGCCTCTAAAAATCTGAGTGGTAGTATTCCTGGTAGTCTCTCCTGCCTTCTTCATCAATTTGCTGTTGTATTACCAAAATGTTGGCCAGTGAAGAACATTCAGGTTCTTCTATGCTGCCATGTCAAAAATCTTCATCACAAGGATCAGAGTTACCCTCAATTCCTCTCAATCTATCCTCTGCAGAGGGTCCTTGGCAACTTGATTCTGATTTTAATGATTTAGAAATTAATCCACCTTTGGCTGTAACTCCTCTTAATTGGATGCCACCTTTAGGGGTGCCATGTATAGATGAAGTTTTACATAGAAAAAGAAGGGGACGTTCATGAACCAAATCCGTCGTGAATGCAGTGAGGGAATGCCCTTCAATGCCCTTGGGATGGCTGGAGGAGGAGACATGCCATACTATCTGGAAACCAATCAGGGAAAATTGAGAAGGTATCTCTTTGTGAGCCTTTTTGTCCTCTTCTGCATTTAGTGTTAGATTGAGTCTTTATTCAATCAAGGCTCTTGGCAGCTGGCACGATTCACTGATTTGATATTGATGTACTTTTCCTCGCCTGACTAACTGGTTCGGGGTTAACTGAAAGATAAATAACAATGCACCTATTCTCTTTGATGATAAACTTAGGTCCCATTTTTTTATTTTCATTATTCGCATGTGCTATAATGTCCTTTTTACTTCATTTTATTTTTGTGCTGAACTGGAAGGGTACCTGATATTTTTTTATACCATTTGCACTGTAAGTGATGAGTAAATAGAATATTATTTTGAAACTCTTTGCCTTTCTTCGCGAAGGAATCAATTGTTTTTTGGTTGCATAGTCGAGGAAAGGTCGATTTTCTACTCGATGGACCGATTCTAGTCACTTCAAGTAGCGAGTAGTGAGGGGGTTATCGAGGAAGCCAGGTTAATTATTTTTTTTATTTTTCTGGAAGCTTCAATCTCATGCACTATGCAAATTTTGACTTAGAACCTTCGTGTTCTTAGCCTTCAACCATTACAGAAACGAGGAACCAACACAAAAGAAGATCAAAAATTGATAGGAGCTACCCACAGGAGAAGCCTTGTGCCGTAAAATGCTACTACAATTTATGTGTTGGGAAAACCTTTTGACCCTTATAAACTAAGCGGACGGCCTGTTTTAATAACAATTGGGCCACAGTCAGGAGCTCGACTGCAATTAGCTATTTTTCATACAGAAGAATGTATGAAAGAAAATAGTTTTCAAAGAAAAATTAGAGGATATGATTTCAATGTAGGTAACTTGCTTTAGGTACGAGATAATGGGGGCACTTAAATTTCGTGTTAGACGCTGTAATTTAATTCTAGAAGAAGGCAATTTACAAGTCGTCTCAAGTTTTTTTTTCATATCTTGTTCTATTTTATGACTGTTCATTTTCAAAATATTGTTGTCTTCTTCACTGCTGATTTACTTTGTTGCTCAATTAGATTCCTGATTTGGCTGAATGAGCTTAATACAGGCTTGCTTGTTTTCTTTCATGTTCTTTAGTGATAAACAGAAAGAGTAAGCTGTGCTGTCATAGAATTTTTTTCCTTAGTTTGTCAGGCTTAGATTTTGTAAAGTCAGTATTCTCTACAAATTGTGATTTGCGTACAATCTTGATTGTTGTACTATTGTTCAATTTGATTAATATATGATGTTTTGTTCTGGATATCTTTTCGAATTTGTTTTGTTGGAAGTTCAATTAAGATAATTGAAACATGCCAAGATCTTTTAATTCCTTTTTCGTACTATGAGTGACAATTTGGTGTAATAGTTGCATGATTGAGGGTACACTTGTGTTTGATATTCGGAGGCTAGTTCTATATTCATTGGATCCAGCTAGCATTCATTCATGTGTCAAAACTTCATTTTCTTTGGAAAATCATTTAAAAGGTGGTGTTTTAGCTGTATGAGGTGCTTGCATTTTAGTCCTTTACTTCGATATAGTCCAGGTTATGGCTTTTCGATTTTATATTCTCAAGCTACAAAAAGAAGAAAAATGAGTGGATAGTTTCTTCAAGCATTTTGGAGTATTAAATGCAGAAGTTCTAATAATGACTCATCTGAAGATGCTGTCAAGCCACCAAGAATGAAACATATTGTAAAGTTTTGTGCGTTCATATATAGTTTATACCCCTGATCCCTTTCACTACCTCAAACATCAGGGTATATTCTCCAAGAAGTGGAAAAGTACTGCTGAATTAGAATTGCTCATCCAAAATAATAGATTTGAGACTGGGTGATTTTCAATCAATGCTAGACATGTCTCTCCTTTCGCAGGTCCATCACAAGAAAAACGAAACCAAGATTTGCTTGATGAAATGATCAATGAGAGATCCGATCTAATATAACTTCTTTGGTACTATCTCAAGTTAATTACCTATAGGTGCATTTTTCATGATTATAATTCCCTATAAATACAATATATTTTTAATTTTTCCTAAAAGTGCACCACATCAAAATCTACCCAAATCTCACCAAAAAAACAAAAATATAGTTTCCTAATAACTAAATATTTTGTTTCCTTGTAGATCAAAAAGTATTTTATTTCCTTCTCTCTCCCCATGCTGCCGTCTTTCTCCCTCCCCACTATGTCGACCCTCATCAATACATATCATCGTCCATCGTCATCACCATCTGCATCAGTACGCATCACTCTCTAGTTATTATTATTGAGTCATATGAGATTTTGATAGACATTAATTCAATCCAATAATGATTCCGTCGATGATGACAGCGGATAGGATTCGTACAGATTATGACATCAATACACATCACCATATGCCACCATCAATACGCATCACTATCTGTCTTATTGCATCATTGAGGCATACAAGATTCTTCAACTAGACGTTCCAAATCTTACCCAACGTCAATTTGATGATGATGGACGATGGCCAATGACGATGGCTCGAGTTATTTTTATTGAGGTGTACAAGATTTTTTCGCTAGGTGTACTAATGCATTGTAATAACGATCCCGACGACGTCGTCGGATGGATGGTGATGCATACTGATTCTAAGCAAATCCTGATATTGATTTATTTTTTACTGTGAGGATGATGATGGTAGTTTGTTTTTCTTTTGGGCAGCATATCGGAAATTTTTTTAATACATCGTGCGTTGTATCCTTTTTGAATAGATTTGATTGTGATCAAATCTTGTTAATTTTTGTTAAATTATTTGAAAGTACGTTCATGAGGAAAAATAATAAGATAGTGTATCTATAGAGAAAAAAGAAAAAAAACTTGAACCTATAGGTAATTTACTCTACTATCTCCATGCAAATCCACCATCAAAAACTCTATAGTTCCTAATGGAGCTACATTTCCACCTAACTCCTGCTCCCTCTATTCCAGGATATTTTTGATACTGTCTTTTCTTGAAGGTCTATAAAGATCACAAAGTTTTTCCTATTTAGAAAATTTCTAATAAAAAAAAAGAAAAGAAAGAAAGAAAGAAAGAAAGAAAGAAAGAAAGAACAAAAGAAATATTCATTCCTCCATTGCTACAGCAAGCTCGTCGAATTTATCTGTCGTCCAAATAGTTAAGTTCACTATCTTATAAAAAGAAGTGGGGATCCTTTTAGATATTGCTAAAGATAATCATTCTTAGAAAACTTTGATTAGATTCAAAATGTTTTGATGATTTTTTGGTAGAATAACTATGAGTACAACTAAGATAATAGAGCTTTCGATCTTAATTCCAATCTAATAATTGTCGATAGTAGATTTTATGATTTAATTCAACGATGTCAATTTTTTTAATCTATTCTAATTCTGTCAAACATTCAAATCGTTGATATTATGATGACTCGAAGTATATCAAGCTCCCAATGTAATTTTGATTATAAATATCTTGCCCCTAGCTCCCATGTCGAATTAGTTCTTATTGCTAAACCTAGGGTGGGAAGAATTACTACATTAAATAATTTCCTTGTTCCAAAGCAAGATGATGTGCACTAGGCTCGATCGTTCTTTGACACTTAGAAGGAAATAATTTTAAACCATTCAATTGCTGAGCAATGCTTAATTGCTTATCGAGCCTAACCGGATGCTTGGCAAGCACTCGAGTAGTTTAAGTCAGTAAGGCAGCTCACCGCTTAGGATCTCGGGCTTGGTCCACGTGTAATCCATATAAAGTATTTTATTTAGCTGTTTAAAATCTATGATTCTTTAAAAACAATAAACATTCAAGTTGATTCCCAAAGAATTTCATTAGTAATTACTCCCTTCGTCCCATATTTTAGGCAACATGTTAACCCGTCCCTCGGATTTATGTGTTAAATTTTTATAGAATTTGATAAAGAAAGAATATTTATTTAGTGGTAGTGGGGTTTATTATAACCGCTGTGAGAGGAGATAATGGGTGTATTATAATAAATAGTGATTGTTTTGTTGCTTTTTAGGTGAAAAGGTTACTAAATTTAGTATGTTGTCTATATTTTGGGACGGTCCAAATAATCAAGTGTTGTCTATATTATGGAACGAAGAGAGTACTATTTTATCCTGAACATCGAAGTAAATGTTGTGAAGGGTTTCTTTAGCAATTACTAGTAACGCCTTGAACATGGAGGTAGATGTCACAAGAGGTTTATTTTCCTTTCGTTGAAAATAAAAGGGATACTTGCAATATCACCCAAAAAAAAAAAAAGTGATGCTTGCAATAAAAAACACTATTCAACATGCAGTTTGGGTAGTTTCATGGTTCTACTAATTAAACAATGCTATGAAAAGTCTCTTTAGCACATGATTAAGTTCATGACATAACCTATGAGTAGGTTTTTGCAACAAATTTTGCTTGAAATTATATTTTATCTTTTCGTGACACAAGTTAAATCTTTAGCTCGTCAGACTCCCTTCTAACAAACGTTTTTCTTATTCTGGAGGGAGTTATTACTATTGATAAAATAAGGATTGAGTTGTTAGATTGGATGTGTTAGATTTTAGTGTCGTCGCCCTAACCAAATAAACCTCAAACCGTTCAATTTTTTCATGTGTTAGACTACATGTTGTGAATCATGTCTTTATATCCATGTAGCCGACCTCTTATAATTGGATAGACTTCTTCGTCTCCAAATAAGATAAGCATGTCAAACCATTTTGTTTACTTATTTTCGAGTTTAAGATAGATGTTAAAAAAGGTAGGTTGTATACCTACGTACTAATTATGTGTTTTCAAGGAATTTAGCTTCATATTAGAAGATAAATATCAAGTTAACTTTTATAAATGTTGCCTATACTAGAGGATGAGGCAGACTCATTAGTTAGACATTATTATGTCTTGTGTCGTGACTATACGTTTCATTCCCAATGAAATACTCACTTGATTATGAGATGAGACCTCGTATAACTTTTCTCTCTGGATATTGCTTTGAATGAAAGACTTTGGCATTGGGTGAGTATGCAAAAAACCCGACTACCAACTAAATTCCAAAATTATCAGCAATCTTATTAATTGCTTGGACAATTCTTTCTCAAGTTCCTTCGGCAACTTGGAATACTTCAAAAACTTCTAGATCATCTTGAATAATTTCTCCGTGTTCAAGTAGCAATCTCCCCTTCTTGCATTAGGATATCATTCGAAAAATCATTTGTGGTGTTGCAGCAATAGCCAACTAACTGTTGCCGCACTGCACCTTGCTCTTAGGGCATTGCACTTTGCTCCCGATGCATTATAATTTTTTTAATACTTTCAAACTGTAGTGCACCGAGAGCAAAGTGTACTACACGAGTAACAAGGTTTATTGTTGTTGAAGCTAGTTGATTTCTATAACAATACCAACGACCATAATATATATATATATTATGAACTTGGTGGCAGTGCCAAGTTTTTCAATAGTTGCTTTTGAATCATATAACTAGAAGCTCAAACTTGTATGTCAATTGGTGAAACAATAAGGAAGTTTTTTTTCCAATCGTATATCACTATTTGCTTGTTCTATAAATTTTCCCTGTATATCAATAAGGTAATGAATCTATCATGTCAAATAGTTTTAAATTTGTATACTGCACGATAAAACATCATATTAGATAAAAATACCATTAGATTAACTAAAATATAATTACAATTAGTAACTATGTCATTTAAAAAATTTTAAACTTATTGATCATCTTATGTTAGCATAACTCAATTTAGGTGATATATCATGTTCCAAATATAATTTGATAACTTTCATTAAAATTTCAACATTTCTAGATGAATTGATGTAAATTTTTAAGCTATATATTAGTATTTCTATACATTGCTTATAATGAAATATTCAAATTCATTTTTTGGATAAAAATTGATGATATAGAAAAAGATTAATGATCCATTATTAATATCGAATCATAAAATAAAATATTTTTCTTAAAATATAAAGGTCATTGTGGTTAGATGATTAATAATTAATATAAGAAATAATGATTAATTTTTTCATAAAATAATTGTATAAAAAATCTTCTAGTTTTACTATAACGATTGATTATTTTCATCTCATAAATAATTATATATAGTTTGTTAAGATCTTTTTTAAATTTTTTGAGGAATGGATCTTTAAAAATTTTCACATTTAATCTCGATCGTTCAGCTCGTGATCAAAGGCTTAGAATTAATTAGATAAAAATTCTCTTAATTTAAATTACATAGAATTACCTGATTATCTTTAAAAAAATTTAAAACGATGCAATTGCCTTGTCATGTCATGTCGTTTGTCAGATCGTTTGTCATGCAGATGGTTTAATATTTGAATGTTCTGTGTAATTATATATATAATGGATTGTAAATTAGTGTTGGTTTTTCTGTGTGGGGAACATCGTTGGGGATGGGAGAAGAAGTGATTCTCTGTCTATTTCACGGTGATTTTATGTAATCAATGCATGAATTTTGGCTAAATTTTAGTGACTTGTGTCCCTTCTTATCCCTTTTCTACTCAAGGCATGAAGTTGGCGCCTTTTCAGTCGCCACAAGAACAAAGTAAAAAGCTATTGCGGCTTCAAGAATCCTAAACCAAACTGGTGGAGAAGTTGCATTGATCTACGAAAATCTTCTCATATTAACTATTTTATAGGTTACAATGTGCAATATGACTTGCTCTTATCATCTGGTAGCCATCTTAATAATCTAGATAAAGAGTGCAATTCATGGCAATGCTAGCCAAATCTGTCGAATATAACAAATAAGTTCTTCTCTGGGTACTTTTACGAGCTGTATGTGTCATTGCCATTTGCCATTAAGCTTTTCATTGTAAATACATACCTTTTGATGTGGCTAGTACATGCTGCTATTTTCATCACTTCTTTTGCCCGTCGTGAATAGCTTTCCTTGGTATTTGAGACTTCCTATGCATTTATAGTCGCGAGGCTTCCTCTGTTACCCATCTCTTTGTCTTGTTTTGTGATTTAGGTTGTGGTGTGTATTAGTGTTACTTGGTGTTATGTCTAATGTCTCGTTGCGTCATCATTCCTGTGATACTTGTATCGCTTTCTTGAATGCCATTGGGAAAGAGAGAGCACAATCTATCTTTTGCATTAAAAATTGTGACTAAACGTTGGATTTCCCTAATATTTTAGGTCCACTTTTTGCTATCTATGAATAGTATTCATTGAATACTTATTTATTTCTAAGATATCTCCATATATTACCTAGTACACTTGTCCAGGGTCAACATAACCTTGGTGATCTGCCTTGTAGTCATGTGATGTGAACTTACAACTGCTTTCATAATTTTCAGGATCACTTTCTAATAGTTGCCTGCTTCATTATTTTTGTTCGTTGTCATGTTTCCTGATCTGAAGATCTTGTAATAGTGTGAATCAATTCCTCAGTGCTTGGCATACCAATTGGGTGTCCAAAATAATAACCTAATTTGTACGTTATATATGTTAACTATTATGCAATTGGATGGCTATTCATTTGATTAATCCACACAAGCTAAATTAGTTAATTCCAATTGTTTCTATCCTTTTTTATGCAGTTCTACATTGACCCTACAACGGGGAAGAAATTCCGTTCCATTTTGAGGGCCAGGGAACATTTGGATGAAACATATGGACCCCGTGACTGGAGCGTGTATGATTCCGGGCAGATGAGGCAGACAAGGAAGGTATGTCACACTGGCTAACAAGCTGATGGATAGTATGTGCGGTCGCATGCTAGCTTGTACAATCACGTTAACCTTCTGATTATGAATGGTTAGATGCTTATTGTTTCTAGATTGCAATTGATTTAGGTGCAGAAGTTGAAAATAAAATATACTCATAGCTCTTGGGACTCAATAATCTCATCATCATATCCTTTCTTTTGCAAGGGTAATTTTAATAGTTTGCTTGATGAAATAAGTACGAAAGTAGAAGTATTTGATGATTTTAGTATGAGATGCTCTGTTGGTTAGATATGCTTCTTTTGCTTCGTACTGAAAGGATTATTGGTTGTTCAACTTTTAGAGGCGCCACTACCCCTAGAACCTATCATTGGCACTCGTTTTTAGTCTTCGAGAATTTGTTATCCCATGGTGGAGTCCCTTGAATACTACCCCTTGGGCAGAATGCAATATGAGGTTCCTTGAGGATTGTATGATCTCTATGTGGTGCTAAGTTTATGCCCCCTTCTGCTCAGTTTGATGCATAATTTGGGAATGCTAAGTTCAGCTGCTTGCTGAATCTGTTTATGAAGTGGAGGAAGAGGGTTTGCTTACTGCTGTGTACAATTTTCGTTTCTATATTAAACATGGATCTTCATGTGCTGCTTTTCCTATTCATTCTCATCTTTCTTCCTTTGACTGGCCTCAGTTGTTGAATAGCTGTTATAATTTGGTGGATTTTCTTGGTTAAAAACCTGGTCTCCGCTGCCCTATTTGTCTTTATTTTGCTCTATAATCTTGGTCATTGATGCTTAAAAGAATGGGATAACGACTAATAATAGATTGTTGAAATAGTGTTGGCTTTGCGACTTCTCTTTCAGAAGATATTAAACTTGTACTTTTCTCTTATCAAGAATGATACAACATCTTCAATGTAAAAAGAAAAAAACATCATCAATGGAAGTCCACAAACCGATCAACATCACCAATGGGAGTCTCAGAAAAAAGAGAAAAGAAAAGAAGGAAGAAAAAAAAAACATCGATGGTTCGCACTGTGAGGCTACCATTTAGTCATTTACCCACTGAATTTCATCTTGCTGAGATGTGTCGATAAGAGAAAAATAAAAGGTACCAGCATGTCTATCTGGGTTCAGGTAATGAGTCTTTGAAGGTTCCATAGTTTCTCTGATCCTTTCTGGAGGCATGAATCTGGGAATGATGAGGATAAATATGTTTGAACTTAGACAGCAAGACTAGCGCTGGAGTATGAGACACGATAGGGTTCTGGTGTGGCAATCTCTCTCTTAATTGTGGTTGAACTTATATATGCAGTGTACATCGCATTCCCTTCTTCTATGACAGGAAGATCGCATTTTCAGTACTGCCATTATGAAGAGTTTAGAAGGCAACTAATTAGTTTGGCTTGTTTCGTCTCTCATGATTAAACTTTGTAGGGTAAGAAAGTAGTTCAAGCAGCAATTGAGCCGGTGATAATGATCGATGATTCGGTTG